>WAAF01007540.1:296660-457090 GCA_013400475.1 Tricholaema leucomelas
AGGACTGGATGTGGCACTTGGTGCCATGGTCTACCCTTGAGCTCTGTGGTAACAGTTTGGACTTCATGATCTATGAGGTCTCTTCCAACCTTGGTGATACTGTGATAATATTGTATTAGCTGGTAACAGCTCCTGGGCTCTGTCCAGGGTGGGTATCTGGGCTACTGTCTAGTTGTATATGTATATTACCTTTTATATTTAGCCTATTTTTGTAAATAATAATTTCATTTTACTTTTAAATTCTGAGTAGCATGGTAATTTACTCTTTGGGGGAAAAAAAATCTCAAAATTTAAATGGCATAAAACCACCACACACACACTGTAAATTACATACAGCCCAGTGCAGGTGGCCACAACATTGTAATACAAAGCAATCTTAGTTTTTGATTGAATTAGTCCTAAATCTGGAGATTCGTAGTATGATGTTGAGCTCTCCTCTGCTTACTAAGTGGAAGAGATTAAGCAATCAAGAATCTGCCATGAATTCCTTACACTTTAGGATTGCAGACTTAGATACAAAGATCAAGGAGGTGAAGGGCAGCTTCCAAATAGCCAAGCTTCAGCAGAGAACATCAGAAGCTAACAGAAACTAGGCTGAACAACAAAAAGTCTAAACCCAAGCAGGTTCAAGGCACTCCTGCCTCTTTCTGCTATAATATGCCATGTCTAAATGGAATGAATTTTTATGCCTCAATCCAAAGAGGATTTCCTTTTCTAGGACAGAGTAGTACACTATTTCCTTTTCTCAAATGAAAGCAACAAAATTAGGTCTTCTGAACTTAACTTGATCTAGCAATGCTGGCATTGAGTGCTGGTCAAAAAAACAGAGGAGAAAAAAAACCACAATACTTAAAAACAAAAAAGTACTGCAATACTTTGGAGACTACCTTTATGCTA
Organism: Tricholaema leucomelas; assembly: GCA_013400475.1. Classification (NCBI taxonomy): domain Eukaryota; kingdom Metazoa; phylum Chordata; class Aves; order Piciformes; family Lybiidae; genus Tricholaema lacrymosa; species Tricholaema leucomelas. Next base: position 297,558 of record WAAF01007540.1, read on the forward strand.
AGACACAGGAAATGGATGGCAGAAGTTATTATAACTAGAGGGGGAGCATTCTTCTTTAATAATCCCCACAACTGAAGTTACTCAGGTGTGTCTCCAAAAGACCTAGTCTCAGACACGCTGCATAGTCAGAAGATGAAGTCATCACCGGTGCAGAAACCAGTCTAGCCACCAAAGACAGAGGCTTTTCTCACACTCAGATACTTTACAGCAAACATCTGCTGCAAATGAAAGACCATGACCAACAACCACAAGCATCAAGCTCCCTAACAAAAGGCAGTATCAGTGACATGGTGTAGGAGTGGACATGCCTTTGCTAGGTTAATGGAAGGAACTCAATGAACTTTAAGGTTGCTTCCAACCCATATAAGTCTGATTCTATAAAGAGTACAACCTACAAAGTTGGTAAGGGAGAGTCTCTGTGCAGAACTGTGCTACTGCATCACACCACCAACACCCCCAAGGGTTTAAGGACCACTCATACATGACTACCTTGGAGCTTCAACAGATGACAACTAGTGAGCTTTCAATGCACTGCACACTGCTGTGTCAGAAGTACATCCCAATCACACAGACATAGACCAATTAATGGCTGATTAATGACCAGAATTGCTTCCATGCTGACCAAAGCCAAATATACAGCATGATGAGCTTATGTGGGGTGTTTGCCATGTGGGACACTACATCCTCAAATTCAGATTAGGTTTTATTTATTTTCTTCTCAGTCAATAATGCATCCTCTTAGAGCAATTTCAATTTGGGAAGGGGAGAAGCAGAAGTAATATGCTCTTTTTTCTTCTTAAAAAAACAACCAACCAAACCCCCTCCACCAACTAACGCCAAAAAATAACCAAAACTCACAGCCCCAACTTTCAGCTTTGGGGTTTCAGTTTTAACAGTGATGATATGAGTGGTATTGTGAATTGCAGCAGTGAGATCATAATCCAAGGACAACGGCATTGCACAAGTCTACCTGCATTTTCCAGCCTGCCAGTCTTTTGTTACATGAGGTAAACAGTAGACTTGGACTTCAGGGGGTTGGAATAATACACCTCTTTAGATCAAGCATGTTTGAAACCAGTCACCCAGATGCAGAGAAGGCAAGAGGTGAGGAGAGCCAGATCCAAGGTCACAATAGACTGCACCATGAGATCTCTGGCATATATCTAAACCATGCTGCTCTGGAACAAAACCTTCCAGTAGGACTGAGAAGACAATGACTTAAGAGAAGCTGGCTTGTTATGTGCTCCACCTGCTCACATAAAGAAAGAAATCTGATCAGCCAGGAACTTTCTGCAGGCAAACTGTAGCACACACAGGACATACAGCACCAATCCCTCCTGTACCTTGCCAACATAATATGCCCACAAGGAATGCTAGTACTCCACTTCTAGTGGGTCCAGTATTTCTCATGCTATCCTTTCTCACCCTGTTCTACAGAAAAGCATGCCTCTTTCTCCACCTTATGTTTGATTTTGATTATTTTTCTCTCATTTGCCTTCCTTATCATTTAAATATGGAAAAAATAGTTAAGACTGCAACAAAAGCCTATACTTACGGTGACAGACACACATGCATCTCTAAATCACAGAATCAACCAGGTTGGAAAAGACCTCTAGGAGTCCAACCTATCACCTAACCGTTCTAATTAAAACTAAACTATAGCACTGAGTGCCTCATCCAGCCTCCTCCAGGGATGGTGACTTCACCACCTCCCTGGGCAGCCCATTCCAATGGCCAATCACTCTTACCATGAAGAATTTCTTCCTAATGTCCAGCCTAAACATGCCCAGGCACAGTTTGAGACTGTGTCCTCTTGTTCTGTCACTAGGAGAAGAGACCAACCCCTGCCTGGCTACAACCTCCTTTCAGGCAGCTGTAGACAGTAATGAGGTCTCCACTGAGCCTCCTCTTCTCTAAGCTGAAAATAGTTCTATGGGAGTACACAGCAGCCAAGGAAAGCTCCTACCACATACCAATTGTAAAGGAGTTTGATATGTAGGGACTGAGAAAGCACATTAAGAGAACATTTAATGCAATTCTCTACAGCAAGACAAATATCACTTATCTCACACAAAGGGAGAGCAGAAAGATTATGAGAAAAGGCTCCTAGCAACTTTCAATAACATTATGAAAAGCAGCTAAACATAAAAATCCAAACAGAAAAAAAATCCACACAAAACAAAAACGACCACAAAAAAACCCCAACAAACAACTGAAAAAAACCCCAACACCCCACCAAAAGAATCCCACCCTAAACCAAAACAACAAGCCCACTGAAAGGGATCACAGAACTCTGCCACAAATCTCCAGCATCACATGGGAATCTGCAGCCACAGAAGTCTGAAATTCAGCATTTCCAGCCTTCCATCTGAGAAGTCTGTCTTCACCACCACACTAGAGCTAGATCTGCATGCAGCCCATTTGAAGCCATCTCTAAAACAATGATATGAAAGGTCCTGATACCCAGATTAGAAGTTTACAAGGATTTTACTTCAGATGAGGTCTCCTGCCACAGACCAAACCCCCAGCACATCAGATGAGATGGGCACGCTTTGGGAATTCTGCCTCTGCCTTTGTTTTAGGTGGAAGGAACCCTGACACTGTTCTGCAATGGCAGCCAGCACACAGGACACAGAGGAGAGGTTTACTTTCAGAAGTGACCTTCTGATCCAAATCAAAACTTACAAGGCAGTCATCTATCCTCCAATGCCTTGACCTCTTACCAGTGTCACACATATTTTCTCCTCCCTCAATTCATCTCCTTAAGTTGGGGAAAACCTGAAAAGTTTTCTAAGCCTCTTTGCCTTCTCACTACTCACCTCTGGACTTTCCTGAGAGGTGTGGTTAACAGCAGCAAAAAGACACAGCACATCAAATAGAGGTTTCCCCTGCCTGAAGCTGCTTCTCCGATGCTACCATTCTAGTTTCATCTCTGCATGCACCCCATCACATTATTCTCTCTCTGTAGTATTTCTGTAGTTTGCCATTGACTGGATTAAACTACTGACTTGAAGAGCAGCTCTTACCACTACTGTCGAGGTGGTCACGTCTACCTGCAGCACTGCTGATGAAGTGGCTCAAGCCTGAGTGGTGAGACACTGTACATAGATGTCCATCACCTGGACTAGTTTCTGGGCTGCTGCTGGAGCAGGAAGGGAGCCGGCAGCTGGGAAACAGCAGCCAGCGCAAGGACACAGAGTCTAACTAAGACCACTCACTAGTGGAGCAGGAGAGGCAGCAGTAGCCACTAAGCTAGTTCAAAGAGCTCCCCAGCTGAAGAACTTCCACCCCAAAATAGGTATTACCACCAGCTTGCTTTAGGCTTCTGGGACACAGGACAAGAAAATCTGGATGCTTTGCTAGGCTGCAGAGTCTGAAAGCACAATTTGGCCACATACAATAAACCCCTTTTTAAAAAGAGATTGTAACTTGTGGGAAGTTTTGGCAGAGAATGTAAATTCCTCCCCCCCCTTATGCCTCCAGGAACTTCAAGTAATAGTCAAAACACTCCCAAGACTGTCAGATGCTGTCTCAGCTTAATACAGGACGATACAAATTTCCTCTCCCACATGCATGTACCCCCCCAGTTTTCCAAAGATCCACCTTTGCCAGCAAAGACAGGCATGGGTCACACTTTTTTGGCAGCAGGGAGAACAGGCCATACAAACCACACAACAGATCTGCAACAACTCCTTGAAGCACCAAAGGGTGCTTGGGAAAGGGGACAAGGAGGCACAAGGGGAACAGTATGCTTTTCTCCAGGCTGAAGATACTGAGTGGGAGTGTTTTTGTTCGAAGAAAAAAAACCCCAATACATTCTTATTAGCATGCATACTGTAATTCAAAGTGTTATGAGCCGCTGTGCAGTAGCAGTGTGAAAGACTTTGCCAAGCAAAAAGCTTCTGCACTGCAGAAAAGTGGGTATAAACGGAAACAATTTCAGCAAATAATCTTCTTCCTCTTCAGAAGCAGTTTTACCTCAACACACTGGCATTTCATTTCCTCCCTCCAGCACTCCAGTCAATGATGCTCTAGAGGCTGATGGCAATTCTCCCCAGCTAGGTCAGGAAACTATAACCAGGGTAGCTCAAGGGATGCAAAAAGGGACTGAAATCAGGCTAGGAAAACATTGTAATAATGCCAGACCCCTGTGCTTTCAGGAAGGTGTCCTTTTCTGGGCTGAAACAGCAGCACTTCAGTCCACTTCTCACACAGCATCTCAGTTTTCAGTGAGGCTGCCTTTCTGTTTAGTCTCAGAGGCTGGGAGTCATCAATGAAGGACTAATGGAGACCACTAATTGTCTTCCTTCCTGTAATGCCTGGTGATAGAGCCCATACAAAGTTTTGAAGAGGGTATGCATTTCTTTGCTGTCACCTAGCAACCCTTTTTGGTGCAGATACCTGTATTAACACTGCTACAGATATGTGCACACCAAACACACTAGGAAAATTGAGATGTAGTAGAGCAAGTATTTGCCTATAATAAGTACAGTGAAAAATCTGGTGCTGCCATATGGACTTCCCCTCTTGCACTTCACCACCATAAAAGAAGGCATAGCATAAAAAAAAAAAAACCAACACAACAACAAAAAGAAAACAAACAAAAAAACCCTTCCCCTGACCCCAAACCCACGTAGCTCTGTTTGTTTACCCCAGAATGCCAAGGCCAAGGGCACTGCTCTCCTGTCTGTGGTGCACAGCTGCTTTCCCATCCTGCTCCAGACACCAAGCACAGGAATCTGAGCTTGGCATCATATTAACCCAAATATGTGGCTCCTGGAGCAAAATCAGTTCATGTCCAGCCAAGAGAGCATAGAAGCAGCCAAAATTCAACTGCCTGTACCACTGTCTGTGCAACCAAGCCCTTAGATATTCGTTGTGCATGTGTTTTCAGGTCTAAGTTTTTCCCTTGGTAACTACAAAAATTAGATGACTTGCAGAAGTACCTCAGAAGTTGACTGCAGGCTCTAGAGGCAAGGACTTTGCAAACAGAAACATCCAGTGCTGCCAGAGCTAAATAAAGCTGCCGAAGTTTACCTAGCTAGGAGTACATTAACTGTAACATCTTTCCAGGGAATCACCTTTTTTTTTCTTCAAAGCTGTGAGCAGCAACATGCATCAGAGTGATGTCTCCACAGCCTGGGATGGAGGACATATCCACTGCTATATTGTATTTTCTACTCCTTGAAAGCCCCCACTCCCAAAACTGCATTCCCATCTACCCACCCCCAAGCACTTGGGACTAAATTAGGCCCCAAATCAAAGCCAGCTGATTATTCATTAAACAAACAGGATAAATTTCGTCTTTGGTAGAGTCAAGCACTCCTGGTAGCTGTAGACTTTAAACTTTACTCTGGGGCAGAGGAGACAGATGAGAGGGGGGAGGAAGAAAGCTGTGTTTCACTTCAGGGGAGCACACTGAGAAGTCATTATTTTACTTTAAAGCCACCTGCCTATAAAATGAAACTGTAGATGCACATAAGACTTAACAAGCAATAAACAAGCATCAACAGCAACACTCATATTTCAGTGATAATAGCCAGCTTTGATCATGTTTCTTCAGACTACCTCCCCTTCAAACCGTTTTCAACTCTCTCAACTCCTGTCAAGCCCATTTCTCACATCTGCCGATTAAAGAAAGAAGTGGAAGTTGGAGTTAATGCTTGTGCAGAGAGGCAGCTTTATGTGCTGTCAACTTTACCAGGATGCAGAGAGGTCCCTGATATACAGGGACCAGCAACACATGCAAATGAAAAAAAAAAAACCAAACAACACAAACCAGCCAAACAAAAAAATCCCCAGCTCTGTACATGGAAAGGCATTCCTCAATTTTTCCACAGAAATTCTGAACGCTTTGTTTCCTGTGAGAAAAGCAGCATTTGACTAGAGATCTCCTAATCAGGAAACAGACATGTCAGGTATTTCTAGAATGCTAATGAATGTACAGAACAGAGCGGGGATTATCTGCTGCCTGCCTCAGCTGACACCAGGGATTCTCAGCATCTGAACTCCCTCCTGCTTTTATTCAAGTCACAGTTTGCAGAAAGACCTTTCGCATGAAAACAAAACAATACACAAAGTCGGTTTCCAAATGGCTTCAGCCAGCTACACGCGGAGCTACAGGCAGTGCTTAGAAGCTGCTCTCATCAAGGATTGTTTTCTTCTGCTTGGGGAAGAAAGAGAAAACATTTCCAAGACAAGAATGTGCAATGAAGTCAGATTAAGAAATGTTAGTCACTCCTGGCGTCCCCTCAAAACAGAAGTCGAAGACTTTCCACCATTCACACACCAAATGTCTTAGCACTCAGTCTTGCTGAAAGAACAGGGGACAAAACATAAGTGAAAGGAAGCAAAGAAGGTTGTTCTTCTCAGCCGACTAATAAGCTCCCCAAAGTGCTTTTTCTTCATCCATGAGCTAAAAGCCAAAGCAATCCCTGCAGTATCAGCAGGCACCGTGGCCAGGGCTGAGTTCCTGCCAGCCAAGAGTGCAAATACAGTATTACACACATTCATACTTTCCCACTGAGACAAAGCCTGAAAAGCCTAACCACTGCTCCATCCTCTGTGCTGCCACTTCCCAGTTAAGCTTCCCGCTATTGCTCCTGAATAAAAAAGTCCCCGACTGCTTCCATTCATGTTTACACAAGGAAGAGGCCGGAAGAGCTGCGAGAGCAGGCACGTTGCTGCAAACGTGTCCACGCTTTCGGAGTTGGCGTAGGTATTCAGTGGCTTTGCTGTCGCGATTCGGCATTCGCTTACACAAACACCAGCACGGTTCTCAGAGAAAGGAGGATTGTAATTGAAACCACCAAAAATAACCATTGGCAGACAACACTTGTTATTTAGCACAGATCCCCTTCAGCAGTTTTCACGGTCGTGATTCAGCAGACACAGTGGCAGCCCTCCGAAGTAAGGACTCTTTCTCTTTTTTCTGCAGAAGGACCACAGAGCAGAGCAGAGCACTATAGGCAAGAACCTCATGCTCCAAGCTTAGCTGATTTACCAGCACACTGCATCCCAACCACAAGAGGAAATATAGACCAATGCATCTGCAGATAGCAAACTGAGCTTAAGCCTCCACAAAGCCTCTGCCAGGGAACCCTGTCCTCGCTAGCAAAATGGACCTGGGCTGCTACTCCCAGAGCAGCTGGTGAGTCAAGCAGCTTCATTATGAAACACCTGCTTAAGACCAGTGTTACTAAATCTCAGCTGCATCACAAACATAACACAAGTACACAAGACAACACACTCAGAACATAGCTTCTCTATGTACAGAAATTATATGCTCTGAAGCAGCTTTTCTTTGTTTTGAATCTATCATGCCAGCACCCATCTTCTGTAGAGAGAGGGCTGCACATAGTACACCTCCCAGCAGTCGCAAAAGCTAGTGAGTGTACAAAAAAGAAGCAGCCAAAAAGTTGTCAGCTGGATGGATTTTCTGGGGTTTTGTTTGTGGATTTTTGTTTTGTTTTTAAAAGAAAGCAATTTAAAAATGAAAATGCTTCATCTCAAAGAGGGCCTAGCTCAAAGTGTTACTGAATGGCTACATGAGGTTTCTTTCTGATTTTTGCCACATAGTGAACAGCAAGGAGTAACATAGGCCCCAGACATTTTGTAGATACACCTCAAATAAAATAGGCTGCAAGTCACACGAGTTTCAATACAGTCAGGATAAAACTTCTTTTCTTCCTATAAATCTGTGCTTAAGCTTTGGGCACAAAGTACCATATTAGGCATTTCCAGAGGGATGCTTGTAGAGATGATGAAGAGAAAGATGGCCATTGTTGCAGACATCCTTTAAACATCTTTTACTTTGAAAACAAACAAGGACAGTGTGTCTGAAGAGAGGACGCTGTTTACCAGGGAAGTAGACCTCACCATTGTTTTCATTTCTCAGCCTATGATCTAATTCCTCTCACCAAAACATTCTAGCTAGCTTCAAACTAGCACACCATTTTAAACATCCACTGGGCAAGTAAGCCATTCTGTCTAACAGTGGTCACATCCTCTGACCTGTCAGATACAACTGTTTTCACATACAGAATCAGAATGGTTTGTGTTGGAAGGGATGTCCAAATGTCATCTAATCCAACCTCTCTGCGGTGCAAGGGACATCCTCCACTAGATCCAGCTGCCCAAAGCTCTGCTGAGCCTGACCTTCAGTATCTCCAAGGATGGAGCTTCAACTGCCTCCTTGGGAAACTTGTTTCAGTGTTCTGCTACCTTCGTGGTGAAGAACTTCCTCCTGATTTCCAACCTAAATCTACTCTTCTCTAATTTAAAATGACAACTCAGTCTTTAAACCAATTCGAAGGAACAGTTCTTCTTACTGGAGTCTTTACAGGGTTTGAATTGAAACAGGAACTTCAGCTTGGAATCTCACCGCTCTCCTCCTGGTTGTTGGCAGGGATAGGAATCAGGATACAAATGATGAGCAGCAGCGCATAGCAGCTGTGTTGTGCTGATGCATGCAAAGATAAAGAAAATAACAGACAGGAAACAACTTCATAACCAAACAGTGGACCTGTACAACTGACAGGGTTTTTTTTTAATCCAAGTAAATCACTCAGAAATGTATACATGTGTTCTGAGCAGATTACTCATCATAACTATATTAAAGCCATTAGCTGGCAACTATTTCTCAGCCAAGACAGATTTCCAGCTGAAGGTACACTAGACAACACACTCAAACTCTTTAGCTCTTTTTCTATTTTCCTGCCTCACTTTATCATTAAAAATAATTAAGTTGCCTGGGATTTAAGTGTCTTAAAAACAGCTGACGATGTTTTTCAATCAAGAAAATGTTATCAGGCCAGTGCAAAAGCTGTTCACCCAGCTCCTACTGAGATGGTAAAGAGTTCACAGGATCACAGGATATTAGGGGTTGGACGGGACCGAAGGAGATCGATTCCAACCCCCCTGCCAGAGCAGGGCCACACAATCTAGCACAGATCACAGAGGAATGCATCCAGACAGGCCTTGAAAGTCTCCGTAGAAGGAGATTCCACAATCTGTCTCGGGAGCCTGTTCCAGTGCTCTGTGACCCTTACAGTAGAGAAGTTCCCCCTTGTGTTGAGGTGGAACCTCTTGTGCTGCAACTTACACCCATAAGGTAGGTATAAGTTAGGTATGTAACTTGCCCAACACAAAAAATTACATTAAAACTAAAACAACATCACCCCCACCCCCAAAAAAAAGAAGGAAAAAGGAAGCTTACCAACCTTCAGCTGTTGAGAAAGCAAAATTTTGCAAGTTGCAAAAGCTCACATGCTTTGTCATGGAAATGATTACAGTATTCAGGAGTGGCAGTGACTGTGTCACCACCCTGGCAGACACATCACTTGTGTGAGCTCGGTAATCAGCCTCCCACCCCATGTATCTGCAGGAAACACCATCCTGAAGGGAGAAGAGTTCTCTATAGAAGTACTACAATGCAAGCAAATTCAGGAGCTGTTGTTTTAGCAGCTGTGTTCTTCCAAACCTTATGGCACAACTTGATCTTTTTTTGCTGTTTTTCATTGACATGTGAGCTGCCAAGAATTGATGTTGAGAGTTCAATTCATAGAATGGTTTGGGTTGGAAGGGATCACCTAGTTTCAATGCCCTCGATCATGGACAGACACCTTCCACTAGACCAGGCCACTCAAGCCTTCATCCAACCTGATTTTAACACCTCCAGAAAGGGGGCATCCACAGCCTCCCTCGGTGACCTATCCTATTGTCTTGCCACTGTAAGGAATTTCTTCCTAATATCTAGTCTAAATCTGCCCTTCTCAAGCTTTAATCCATACAAAATAAATAAATAATAGTCCCCTTCTCTTTTAGTTTTTGTTTACTGACATAACCTCAAGCATCTATTTACCAAATGGCCTAACTTGAAAAAATTGTTCCACACTAAAACATCCTAATGTAGAATCACAGAATGGTTTGGAAGGGACCTAACATATCAAGTACAGCTAAAAATTACATGCATCCTTCAAAGTGCCAATAATCTCCGTGCCACTGACACAGTTAAAAGTACAGACATATGGTTCAAGCTTTTTTCTCCCCATATTCAACATCTGGCTTCCTTGTGGTGTCATCTCTGGACCGGTGTCTCCAAAAGCCATCGTAGCCTCATGCTCATCTCTATGTGCATCCCTCTGGAAATGCCTAACATGGTACTTTGTGCCTGAAGCTTAAGCACAGATTTGTAGGAAGGAAAGGAGTTTTATCCTTGAGTTGAGGAGCCCAGAACTGGACACAATACTCAAGGTGTGGCCTGACCAGTGTTGAGTACAGGTTCTTCTTCCCCTGTACTCAACACTGGTCAGGCCACACCTTGAGTATTGTGTCCAGTTCTGGGCTCCTCAACTCAAGGATAAAACTCCTTTCCTTCCTACAAATCTGTGCTTAAGCTTCAGGCACAAAGTACCATGTTAGGCATTTCCAGAGGGATGCACATAGAGATGAGCATGAGGCTACGATGGCNTGACTATTTTGAAACTGTCTGACTTGCAGCCTTTTTTACTTGAGATGTTATCTACAAAATGTCTTGGGCCTATGTTACTCCTTGCTGTTCACTGTGTAGCAAAAATCAGAGAGATACATCACCTCATGTAGCCATTCAGTAACACTTGGAGCTAGGCCCTCTTCCAGATGAAGAATTTTAATTTTTAAAATTAATTTAATTCATTTTAAAATTAAAAAAGAAACAAACCTTTTTTGTACACTCAAAACACAACTGGGTGAGGTAACAGCTCCGCAGGCTGCTCAAACTGCTGTTCAGAACAGTTACCTGGTTGAAAACGCTGTGTGTTACAAATACATATATTTATAGTTAAGCTGATTATTTGCTTTTAAATCGTTTGTGTTTTAACTATCTAGAAGAAATTAAAATCTTGAGGCAAAATACCTGGAGGAGGTGAGGTTTTGCAGAGAAAAGATGTGAATTTGGAACTGAGTCCTTACTGGATTCCTTTTTAAAGCCAGTGAGATTTTACTAGACTTTTGTTGTTGCTGTTTGCTTTTTTTTCCCTTTTTTTCAATTCTTTACACTTAATTCCTATAGAAATTTGTACTTTCATGTGAGGTCTCTCTTCCTGTTTCTGAATTGGACTAAAACGTCATGTGTCTGTGGGTAGGTAGATCCTGGAAGAAACCCGAGATAGGAAGACTGCAATCGCTGAAGCATTAGACCCCTTCCCGCAAGCTGATGAAGCAGCCAAGTGCACAGTTGCAAGTTAAGCACAATATGAGCTCAGAGACCGAGGCTGCATCTGCACAGGGACAAGACCCGCTCCTCGATCCTGAGCTGTGCCCTGGTGCTCTGCACCGCTTCTGCTATTGATGTGTTGGATCACAAAGGGCCTCCACGTGCACTGCAGCCAGGCACTGCTGCTGAGTAACAAGCATTTGGGATTTAATTTAGGCTGGGTGAAAGCTAATATAAACAAATCTTATCTTTTTCCTTCAAACAGTGCAAATACTGAGGCAGGAATCATGCCTCAAAAGACAGCAGGAACCAAATCTGAGTAACAGACCCCACAGCTGCATGGCACAGAGCATGAACATGCTTTGCTCTAAGCCATGCCAGGCCACATGAGCTGGCAGAGACCTAGCATGCAAGAGGTAAGAGGCCACACTAGAGCCTTTGTGCACCTTTCAGAAACAAGATTGTAGGGCGTTGCTTTTATGAACTTTCAGAGCTCTGCGTAGCCCTTGAAACAGCTCTAGCAGCATTCCGCCCACCATGATCCCTCCTCAGTTGGGATGCAACTTCTCCTTCCCATTTCTTCCTGCAAGCAGCTATTCAACAACACGTGTTGTCAACACTGACATGACTTGTAGTGCCAGGAGGTCTTTAAGGCAGGAAAACTTAGTTTCCTGAAATTGCTCAGCCCACACCAGTTGCAAGAGAACCACAACAAGAAGGGTACCCTTTGGCAAAAGCTAGCGAGCAACTTATCTATCCAGTTTTCCACTAGCAGGGAACATGGCTGCTGCTGCTACACATACAGAAGTAACTTCTTCACACTTCTTTCTTCTAGCTGTCTTGGGACATCCACGTTGAATTTTAAGTGGTCTGAGACAAAGATAATATTTCTGAAGACAGATGGAGCTAGTGCCTTCCATTTTCTAAGATAAGCACAACACACCCATAAACCAGACCAACAAGATTCAAGAGCATGCTACCCACACACTGCATGGCATCCATCAAGGTAGAAAGGCGCCTGCATGACACACTGCAGCTCCAGTACTGATGGTGGGCTGGAAACTTAGGATGCAACTGGTGAGAGGAAGGGTGTGGGACACAGCCACCACTTACCAACTGTACTGGGACCAGCTGAGGTAAAGAACTGGAAAAACAGCGAAATACTGCTGTCTAGCCTTACTTCGGGCATCCAAGGGTACCTTGTGGATCCTCTTCACATGGTCTGGATGTTCAACACTGGTGAAGCCCACTATATGACAGGGCTTTGTGAACACCTTCAACATCTTTCCTGTCATCACTACTGTGCCCTATCCAGAGCTGATGCAGATGACACGTACCTTTGCTGAGGGTCATCTGACCAGAGGAAGCAAAGTTTGTTGCAGCAAGCTGTTTCCTGTGATCTGCAACCCATGAGTTGGCTCCTGTGGCCAGCTGCTTCTGGGAACATTTCAGGGAGGACATGGGGTTTGAGGTACTTGCCCACAGCAGCATATGTTAAATTGCAATAGATATCCAGTCTACAGCTTCTTCCAGCATTCCCTCTCTCCTTTTCTTCACCTCTGGATGACATGGCATGCCTGAGATGAGCTTAAATACCTGCTCCTACCCCAGAGTACCCTGCAGTGGTAGTACAAAAGCGGTGTAGAGCAATGAACAGCCTCTGTCACAAGCCAGCCATATCAAACTTCTTTGTTACATTGCACATTCCCGGTAAGGTGACTGAGAAATTGTGTATGTGGCACGGGAAGGTGTGCTATGGTAGGGTAGCACATAGATCAGGGAAGGAGAAATTAAAGCAAGTTACATCCCAGGCTAAAGCTCTTCTAGGAGGCAAGCTGGGACCCTTAGAGCAGCCTGCAGACAGCTACTCAATTCTGCTCTTTCAGTGCAAATGTCAACACACCAAGCTGTACACTGTGACAAGAGCTGCCAGGTAATACTGTCATATGGCTTCTGAAGTCATCTAAAAAAACAGGGAAGGGGAAATTCTGCAATAGTATCACCAGCACCTTTGCATCCACAAAGCAGAAGGCAGGAGACTAGAACAGAAGATTGAAGTTAAACAAAAAAATTTCCTGTTTTTCACAATCATGGCCCAGTGTAAGCACAGATACCCTGAAAAGGTCAGAAAGGCACCAGCCACACAATTACTGAAATCAGATCCTTTTTTGTTTAAGTTGATGTGCCTCTGGGCTTCGCCTATTTACACCAGAAGAGGTGTTAGCCAGTTCTACAGAAAATCATGACCATAATTAGCATTTTCAGTCACCCTTGCAAATGTTAAGCAAAATCAGCAGCAGCACAGTTTGGCCTCAACCATTGTCTGTCCAAAGGAAACCCTTGGGCTACAATCTCTGAGGTATAACAAGCTGATAAAGGGAAACATTATGAGGCTTCTGACACTCAATAATCAACTCTCTCATTAAGGAACCTAAGGAAAGCAGCAGCAGCTTTTCAATTTTAGCATTTTAGGACCCAAGTCCAGTTTAACAGTGGGAAAAAAGTATCTCATTTCTTGGGAGGCACAGGTAAAACTATCCATGAGGATGCCATTTGTAGCTTTAAAGACAAGTCAGGCTCGACACATCAGTGTAAGTTTGCCTGCTGCATTCTACCCTCTCCTTTCTCTAAAACTCAGACAGTTTGAAAAGCAACAAGCAGAATGCCCAAATGTCCAGTGATTGAGGAGTAAATGCAAGCACAACAGACGGCTTTATCTCGGCTAAGAATTGCTCTAGAAATAAATTGTCAAGACATCTTCTTGCATACAGTACTCCAAATTTGGTAGACCTTATTTTTTTAATCCTATAAAGCATATGTTAGAATTATGCAACTCAACTGATACAAATGTAGGAAACTCAGCATTCTCTTGTTGCTAGCCCCAAAGACACTACCCCAGACTTACTTATGGACTTTGTTATCAAGTATTCATTAATTTGCTCAGAGTCTTAGTTTAGGGAAAATTCTTTTTGAAACTTTCTAATTTTTTTTGTTAATACAACAAGTTTTTTCCCCTCCCTTTTACTTATGCCAGCTACATTTCAAACCAGACCTCAATAAACAAAATCACAGCATCTACTGGATATGTATCACAGAAACATTCTGGTTGGAAAAAGACCCTTGGGATCACCAAGTCCAACCAATAACCCTACTCTGCAAGGTTCACCCTAAACCATATCCGGAAGCACTGCACCCAAACTATCTTTAAACACATCCAGGGTTGCTGACTCAACCACCTCCTGGGCAGCCCATTCCAATGCCTGACCACTCTCATTGGGAAAAAAAAATGTCCTGACGTCCACTCTAAACCTACCCAGTCACAGCTGGAGGCCATTCCCTCTTGTTCTATCACTCATTACCTCTGAGAAGAGAACAACACCAGTCTCTCCACAATGTCCTTTCAGGTAGTTGTAGCCAGTGATGAAGTCTCCCCTCAGCCTTCTCTTCAAACTAACCATCTCCAGCTCCTTCAGTCTCTCTTCATAAGATTTATTCTCTAGGCCCTTCCCCAACTTTGTTGCCCTCCTCTGCACTCACTCCAGCACCTCAATATCCCTCTCGTATTGGGGTGCCCAAAAGTGAACACAATACTTAAGGTGCGGCCTCACCAGAGCCAAGTACAAGGGGACAATCACCTCCCTACTCCTGCTGGACAGAGCATTTCTTATGCAAGCCCGGATGCCACTGGCTTTCTTTGTCACCTGGACACACTGCTTGCTCATTATGTACTACTAAACTGCCCACTAAAACTACCAGATTGCTTGGCAGAATGAAAACAAAGCTGCAATATAGCATGCTAACAAAAGCAAACAAACCAGTTGTCATCAGTGTCCAACCTGAAGTCACAACTAACAAATCTGCCCTTGGCACACCTTAGTGGCATGCAGGGATGAGGAAGACAGCTTTAGGCCTTTTCAAACCCTCAGCTGGTACCTCAGCTTTATAAGGAAAGAGTTGCATTCACCTACACCAGCTGAAGAGTCAGAAATGCTGTCTGGGAGCTTACTGCTGCCAGCAGCTGGGGAGCTTCACAGTGCCCTCACCATACAGAGGGAGCCTTTCACCAACTCCACTAGATTCCATTTCTCCAACTTCCACAGACAGTATATAATTTCCAACACATATGTAAATTGAAATTAAATAAAGGTTCTCCTTCACAATGTTTGTTTTTTAAATGCTTGACTGCTCTATTATTTCTAATGCAAAGGGATAATCAGAGATGAAAATGAACTAGGCAAAGAGCCACGGTAACAGGCACTTTTCCCTCACTAATTGCAGTTTCCATATCTGTTCTGTCACTGCCGCTCCACCTCACTTATACTAATGTTCTCTGAGCCTTCTTCTAACACTGGTGCATGCTTTCACCTAATACATGCTTTTCTGCCTGCTAAGTGACAGCCTTGCAGAGCAATAAAAAAAGCTAAGGGAAGGAACACAAAGTTGAGAGCTGAAAGGAAGAAGCAGTATTAAATGGGAAAAATAAATGGAATAGAAAAAAGAAACACACAAGAAAATGGGGGAAAGGGGTGGAAAGCTGGAGAGGGAAAGTAAGTAGTATAGAAGTTGTTAATATTTACTTTTTAGAGGTTACTTAGTGTCAGCATATGGCAGGGTACTGAAGAGCAAGAACAACAGTGAAGTTTTCTAGGTTAATAGTTTCCTTAATATTCCCACAGGATTTCTTCCTACTCTAAACTTAGCACAGAGGAAAAAATACACTTCAAGTAGATCATCATCGGGAGTAGGTTCAAGAAAGAGTTCTTTCAACCTCCCCCATTCTGCTTTCTATCTTGGACTTGAAAAACACCCACAGGTCTTATGCACTATTAATGATGACACTCATTAATGTGTGCAAAATTTGGTGTCTGTGATCCTGACAACACAGACAGTTGGAACAGAGGGGAAAAAAAAAAAGAGCTGTCAGTGTCTTAAAATGTTTAATTTGTTGAGTTATGTTTCCTGTTAATTTTCCAATGCCTACTACAAACACCTACCTGAAACAGCCTTCACTGCATGCTTGCTTGCAGTGCAAGAGCCTACTGATTAAAGTTGGTCTAAGTGTACTTAAGAAATTTCAGGTACTTTGGAAACTTACCAGAAAGGTGAAGGCTTGAATCTTGAGTTAATGTTTGTATTTGCAATGTATTATCTACCCTCTCTCACTCCATGAAAACTACTTTGAGCTTGTGAGTTCTCTTCAGGTAAAATCTGGTGTCACAGGAGAGACTCTCAAGTGCATTTCATTATTATCTGCACATTGTACTTGTTTCCATCACTTACAGAAGGGAAATGACAGATAAGTACAACAGGAAAAAAACCTGAGCTGTGAGCAGGAAACAGAATCTCTTGTTTTGACTACTAAGGAAGAAAAGACAAATAGTGGAAAATTCCCCTCACAGGGACCTTAACAAAGGTGGATCATTTGACAAGTCTTCCTCACCACTGTTTTTATAAGGTCAAGCCACCTGTTAGAGTAGCTCCAATATCTTAAATATAAACGGTCCAACTGAGGAAGAAAACAAGGATAGCTTTACTTGAGACTGTCCTTAAGTAGACATAATTGCAGGGTTCTATTTTGCTTTTGCAAGTACTGCCAGAGTAGCAATTGACAACTGTAATACAACAAACAGGAGTTTGAAGGAACAGAAGAGAGTGTTTATTTGCTTGTTCTTGTGTGAGTTACCAACTAAACCTAAAGCAGAGGTTCCTATTAAAGGCTACAGAATTACCATTGTAAACAAGGTTCTTTAGGCTAAATTCAGCAGAGTGTGTGGGGCTGGTACCAGCTTGCTGCAGTTTTTCAGAAGCGTCAGCCAGTAGTGTTTTTATTAATAATATTTAGCTATGTGTATTTATTAATGAATTATTAATCTTTGAAACTGAACCCAAATCTCACACAGCTTTAACACAGACGTGCAACAAGTGTTTGCTGCCAGTGATGGGACAGCAGCAGCATATTTACCTGGCTTCTGTTCCATGGTTATTGTACACTGCAACTACTCCTATTTATGCAGCATGCGGATCTGTAGCTGTTCCCACTATCACTTATAGACCAACTCTACAAAGCCTATCTGTAAGCTATGCTACTTCCACAAACTTTCCCCTCTATTCTCTGAAAATTCTTTCTTACTGGCTGTTCTAGTTGCAATTTAAGTAACTGGTGATGAAAATCAAATATCCTCATATTCTCAAAATGGAGCTTTCAAGGAGCAGAGAAGCAGCCTTGTGCCAGCTCTGCTCAGCCACCAGGTATCACTAACTACACCAGCAACAAAATTCAAGGCTGTTTTATGTTTATATCTGACAAGCCAGATAAAATATTATGTTTTTAAAGATGCTTAATAAAGTAGTAGAAAGATAATCATTACCCAGTCTCATCATTTACACATGAAAGGTGGAGCACAGAAGTTACAGCAGTTTGCTGCCAGACTTCACTAGAACAAACAGCTGCATTTTACTTATCTTCAGGTATCAAAGGACTTGAGTGGGACAGAGATTATTTGGCTTGACAAGCTTTCAAAGAGCCCTCCAGCTCAAAAACAGAGATGTTTTTGAGGAAAATCATGAAAGGATTTAATTTAAACCTAGCAGCAATTCCTATTACACTAGCATGAAATCTAGCACCATCCTCTAATCTTGTCAAGAGCTGTGACAAGATGCTTTGCTACCCTTCCAAATCCATTGCTCATTTCCAAAGGCTATGGGCAGACAAGTTCTTCCTCCCAAAAAACAGAGGCTTCATGACAGTGCTAAGTCGCTTTAAATCTGTTGTGGTCCTGCCCATCCCATGCTAGCTCCTCACTCATACGGCTACGTTTCTGCCAAAGAGCTGGCTAAGAGAGATCAACCACACAGGATTACACCAGTACCAGGGTAGTGGCCCTGAGACAGCCTGGCCAACAGCAGACACACATCCTCCAGTGTGCCCACAAGCTACATACATACTGTCAGAAGCATTCCTTCTCCTTGTTCCCTTGCCCCACCCCACTCCTCTTATACAGGATCTGATACACTGAACATCTCAAGTTGCCTCCTCTGCACCCTCATTTTATTCCCCCAGACTCACGTAAAACCACAGTGAGATTCTGTGCAGCTCAATCAAGAGCAAGACCAGAAGCAGGTCAGTATTTTCCCTCAACATGTGCTACAACCTGCTTTATTATTTAATATATCAAATGCCTTTAAAAGAAGATGTAAAATCACAGTGTTGTTCTTGGAAAATGCAACATTTTGAGAAGACAGACAATGTGTTTTGCTGTAAAACAAGCAGGAAGTTTACTGAGGAACCAAAAACATGTGAAAGAATTCAACTCAAAACATTTCCATCTGTACGCACTCTGAAAGGCTGAGCAGAGTTAAGAGGTTTTAGGTAGCTGGAAATAGGTTTCATTTTAGTTGCTGTCTCAAAGCCAGTTTTTGTGTTTAACACATGTGGTTAGAGCACCAACCACTATTCCTGGGGATTATCTGCTTGGAGTATGAAAGACAATAAAACAACCCCCACCAGTTTTTCAGTTAGACTTGGGCATGATTCCCATTAGCACGTTTTTATTTTAAAACTGAGTGTGATTTCTCTGATTTTATAATACAAGAAAGCTGAACACAGATGTTGGTACTTTGAGCAGACCAGAACTCTGCCAGGTAAATAACAAATTGCAGAGTTATGAACTGCTTCTCAACATACCGAAATATGCTGCATGGCACAGCAGTTTAAATACATTAATCACTGCATGCAGCTGAAGAAAAACAGGATCTTCCAATCTTCAATGTATCATAAATTAAAACAAGTCAAATCCAAATCCCAACTAGGTAAATGCACATTTTTCCTTGTTGATTTTGGATCAGGCTTTAAGTGAGAGCTGATGGTAGACAGCAGCTCAAGGAGAAAAGCATTTGAGGAAAAAAGCAACAACTGGTGTTCAGCACTGCTTTACTGACAGTGATGAACTATTAAAATACAGCTACAGAAGAGAAGACACTTACAGCAAGTTTCTGAAGATGAGACTTAACAGCTTTTTACACACTATCAGTTTTCCAGACCGCAAACTAGAAGATCAAAACCCATCAGCCTTATTTAACTTCAGGCCACCTCAGTTAACAGCTGCAGTTCATTTGTGGCATTTACTAAATTATCATGGAAGGCCCTACTCCAGTTAGCTGAAGAGAGTCTTTTAGATTTATTTGCTGTCAGGATGCTCTTCAGTTTCTTAAAAGGCAAAAAAACCACCCCAAAAACCTAATTAAGTTGCTGCAAGAAGTATAATATTTGACAAAGTTATGGTCAAATAAAGATGCAGCATCTGACACTCGAGCATTTCACCTGTATCCTACTTGTAAGACCTACCATGAAACCATTTGAACCTTTAGAAATCTTTACAATTTGTTGATGGAAAGATTGTCAGTACTAAAGCAGATTCTAGATCAAATTCACAAAGTGCCCCCACATTTATCAACTATTATTTTTATGGAAGTTACTTAAAAGCAATAGTAATAAATGTGCTGATTCAGAGGGACAGTCCTTACTGATGCTATGTGTCTAGACAAGACTGCCTGAATATCTGAGTAAGTTTGTTATTTCTCCAAACCCTTAACACCTTTAGATTTCCCTTGATAATTATTCTGCTGAAGGATATGTTTTCATCAGCCGATTCATAGGAACAAGGTTACCTGCTGAAACTCAGGCAAAGCAAGCAAAGGTCCAAAACCTCAACTGACTATCTCCACAGACTTCCTGTTAAAATGGGGACACAAAACAAAAAGGCTTCTCAGAAGGTTTCATTTGACCTCAGCCCGGGATTGAGACGAGGCCCAACTGGCTGCTCACCGCCTCTCTCACCTCCTCTGACACTTGAGCTACACCAGTTTTTCTGCTGCTGCCCATGCAAACTCTAAATCTTGAAGAGCAGCAGGAAGCGAAGGTCTAGTCATCAGCAGCCTCCATTAATTCTCCCAGAATCAGAGTCATTAGTCCGAATTTACAGTTAGAGCTCAGAGCCATTTATCACTCCTTTCACTACACTTGCTGCACTTTTGTATCTTGGTCCTGGATCTAGCTCTTTTCCTTGGAAAAGAAGTGCTGCTCAGAGTACTTGCAGAGTGATCAGCGTGTTCATTTTGCAACACTTCCCTGACCTTCTGAACTTCCTAGGTTAAACACATCATAGTAAGCAACCCAAGAAAAAGAAAACTGGTATCTGGTAGACCTCCTATCACTTAGATTCTTACACCTCACTTGCAAAGTTCAAGGAGTTATTTCAGGCAGGTTTAAAAGGAGGAAGTCATAATCCTGCTATTTATTCCATTCTATTTAAAAGCTTCCTATACAGCATAGTTTGGATGTATACTCTGCCTCTAGGAGACAGGCATTACAGCAAGATATGACAGCAGTACTGTTCCATTTGATCACACAAGGAAAAATGCATTTGCAGTATAGAATATTAACTACTTCAGTTTTCCTGTTCTTTGTTTCTGATTGAATTCATATCTTAAATAATTTTGCCATATTCAAGGGTGTCTTAGAAGTTCTGGTTCGAATCAGACACAGGACAAATGGAACCTTAAAAACATGATGACCATCTGCATCACCAGATAAACTCTTCCTTCATGCATGTCTTGGCTAGAGTACAAGAGTTCAGTTATTATGGAGCAAAGCAAACACATCCGTAATTCTTTGCATTGTTCTAAGGTCTTTTGGACATCATCCCTTCCCCAGCAGCAGGCATCTTGCACTGAGAGTTCTGGTTATGTCTGGTATCAGTTACAGCCAAGTGAGTAAATTCTTGGGCTCAAAGCATCAGCTGATATAAATCACTACTGTGCTACCAAAATCAAAAGAGCCACATCAGTTTATAACACAGGACATGACCCACACTTGCAGCCTGGGAAAGCAAGTCAAAGGAAAACCATCTTTTCTTTTTATAGCCTGGTTCTCTAATTAGGACTTTTGTCTGCACTGTAATTTTGTATTGAAGGAAAAAAAAAAGGAGCACCACATACTTTCAGCAGATGGATCACTATAAACCCAAACACTATGTGTAAATATCACAGAGCCTTCAAGACCCTAAAGACTAGGAACAAAAATTGTTGCAAGCATGCTGGGAATGGCAATTCGAGTCCTTAGTAAAAAAGGTTGGCTAGTAATCAGTGATATCCATGCCTGGGAAGGGAACAGCTGCCGTGATCCCGAAGAATCTGGGGCTCAGCAGACTTGAACAAAAAGATGGAAGTGGGATAAAATAGCCATTCCATACCTGGACACCAACCTGACACATAAGAGTCAAAGCAGTGCACATGTGGCTTGCTTCTGGAGACAAGTGAGGGAAACGATTTTGAAGTGAAAAAGTGCACAACTAAGCTCAGATCAAAAACAACTTGGTAAACAAACAAACAAACAAGTCAAACTAGCTGCTTGATTATTGTTCAAAGAATAAGTTAACTATTTTGCCTCTCTGGGAACAAACAGCTAAGCTGTTTAAACATGATTGTATAACTCACTTGACAAGAGAAAGGCTAACCCAGTTATAAACTAGGAATACAGATAAGGTGACTACTCATGCACTTGATAAACAGCTTGCTCTGCTGAAGGCCTGAACCTCAACTATTCAGACCTCCTGTGCCTGCATAGTCCTGCCCAACTTTGAGTTCTTCTCAAACCTTCCGCACTCTACAAAACTAGAAGAATGATCTTTGATAGCCACCTCTCAGGACTTCTCCAATCAAAGGACAATGATTCCTGACCAAATAGGCTACAGAGGCCATGTTCTGCAGTCTCCTTCAAAGTTACAGAAGAGGACTGCCCTTGTATTTTACTAGCATCGCTTTCAGCTTTATTTCTTGCCTCTGAAGTCAGTTTAGGGCGTGAGCTGAAGCACTGCAGGCACACCACATGGCCCTGGATGGCACAATGGTTTCTTGGTGCTAGTCACCTTGTTTTCCAGTGCAGGTTTCCAACAGGCTGAAGACAGGGAAAGCAGCAAGGGAACAAAGAAAGAGACAAACAAGATTTCAGTAACTCCTATTATTGTTGAAGGGAATAATTTCTCAAGGCTTCTTCTTAGAAAAGGAAACAGACATGATTGTTTGCGAGCCTCCACGAGTGTGACTCTCAAATGGAGTTCCTTATTATGGGTGCCATTAATCAAAGTGATGGTCCAGAGTTTACTGTTCACTTCAGCTTTATAGAGGGAGTGTAGAAGAATGTTTGTTGGGAAAGCTTTCAGGCTTTGTCACACATGAGGAGTCACAGGCCTGCCTTCTCTCTTGTATGAGCTTCCTTTTTAGCATGATTCTTTCCATTAAGCAACAAGTAAAAGAAAAGATTTTTTTTTAAAGCAAATACTGCACCTTGCCATTAAGGTTACAAGTTATAAAGCTCCACAACTAGCAATACTTCTACTGGAGAAGGAGGATGTTTCCCAGATATAGTCAAAAGTTTTCTCCCATTTGCTTACCTCTGCAATTAGCATTTTAGTGGCAACCCGTTCCCAGCACGGTCAGGGATACTCAGTGGCTTCAGCAGTCTGCCCAGGCCAAGCAAGGACACTGCATTTTGAACAGGACTGACACACAGACACAAATAAACTCAAACTGATGCAGGTATGACAAAGTGATGCAAGTGATTTCTCATCACCTACCCTACCATGAATATTCACAAGCCCTAACAGGCACCGCAGATGAGAAATTTAGTAGGACTTGCATCCACCTTTGTATTTTCTGCACATGAAGGGAGACCTAGCACTGCAAGTTGTCTCCCACAGACATTCCCACTCATCTGACAGACACACAAAACACACTGCTCTAGACCCTCTTCTCCACTGCCTCATTGGAGAGCTTATTCCCATCTAAAAGAAGGTGGCAGATAACATACTTTGAATGGGCAGGGCCACGCAGCCCTGGATTGTTATCTGACTACACAGAATTGAACCACACACTATACCAGCTCACACCAACAAGCAGGCTGGAGCCTTCTGCTAAATCCTTATCAGTAGAAACACCCACACAGAAGAGTAAAGGCCAAAAACGCTACATGACTGCTCCAAGTATCTGATCACAACTCATTTCTGGGTCTGCTACTGACAAGATTTTAATTCTAAAAGCCCTGAGCTGTAAATCACTATGCAACTGAAGAAAACTGCAGAGGTACTGCTAGCAGTGTTAGGCTCCCCTGGGATTTAAAGTAGCTCTGAGAGGAAGGTGCACTGTTACAAAAACCAATCCTCATCTGAAGCAACTGCCAAACATGGTCTTTAAAGAGAACGTTTCAGATATCTGCAATAAAAGCTTGACAACACACAGGCACTTAAATCTGATGTCATCTGACATTTGTGCAATTCTGCCCAAGGTTTGTTTGATGACTCAAAATGGGAAGATTCAACGCTTCTTAGTGTAAGGACAGAGAGGGGAAATCATCATTTGTCTGTCAGCCAGGACACCACAGTCAAACAAGACCTCACTTATGACAAACTTTGGAAGGTTGTTTTTTTTATAACTACATATCAGTGTGCATTCACACGCTATACAGACATGAATCATTTGAGTATGACACTCACTATCGAGATGGATAGATAATATTTCTACATGTTAAGCAGTAGCTGCTCACTGCTCCCACAAACGAGTGGAGTGATGTAGCAGCATGCTCAAGTGATGACACTCCCAGCAGTACAAGACATGCTTCTCTCAGAAAAGAAGAGGCTTACAGTGATTCCCAGCATGTTATTCTTCAAACACCGTAAAAGAAGTCCATCTACTTCCCCTGAAATCATGCCATTCCTGGCAAGTTCCAGTGAAGTGCCAGAGAGGAGTGAGAAGGCTTCCTGGTCACTCTAGAATCATTTCATCCTTCACCATGGTGTAGGACACTTTGAGGCACCAAAATGAAATTGCATCTTACCTTGTCTTTGTATAAAAACCCTGAGCAGTGGATGAGCACTTGAAACAGCCTTGAAGAAGTTGTCATCATTATTAATAGGGAGGAGGTCTCCATGCACATCAGCATATCCGATCATCACTTCCAGGTTGGCTATGTGATGAATGTGCAGAATTAGTTTGTAGAAGTCTTCAAACTTCCCCGGCTTGTAGCGATCCAGGGAGAACCTTCTGAACTCTGCCCCAAACTGCAAGAGAAAATAGTGTGTCTGTAGTCAAACATCAACACAATTCAATGCTCTAGCCTGGCATTTCAACGTGGTGTACTTCTGCTCTGTTTCTTTCTGTGATGAATATAGCCATAAAGTGGTGCTTTGAAGTCTACAAATGACCTTTTAGGTCCTCACACTAGAGCACAACCACAGCTACCAAGATACAACCCTGCTTGACAGCAGATATGCTCAAGTGTGCCACCTTAAAAGACAGTGCATTTTTTCAATATTAAATCTTTATTAAATCCTCTAGAGGACAACTGCATTTGTAGGATTTAACTTTGAAGTTCCACAATTCATTATCATTATCTTGGGCATCCATAGGACCATTCTTCTCCAAAACAGAACCATTCCCTCTACTGCTTTCAAAAGAAGTTAGTCACTCAGCTATTCAAACCTTATAAAAATTCTTTGCATGTTTCTCATCAATACCAATGTGATCTCAACCACAAGACCTTAAAAGAAGTGTGCATGCAAGCACACAGCCTGTTATTAGAAAATGCACTCACTCTACCTGACCCCTGCATTTCCTCATAATTCATACAGGAGGAGAGTTCTTCCTCTAAATGATTTTTTATGAGTTTAATTTTTTCTATCACTTCACTATTTATGAGTTTAACAGACCAATAAGTGGCTGTTAAAATAAATATACATGGAGGAGGTGTGACTAGACACAACTGAAACCATTATGAATTCATGAAATTAAGTAAGTCAGAAAGTGATTAAGGAAAAGTTTTCAATGGACCTTGTTTCTAGTATCAGGAATAAAATATCCTACTAACAACAGGAGGAAAAAAAACCATTTTTTTCTAATTAAGGAAATTAAGAGAGTAAAAGCAGGCATCAAGTTAAATCAAGTTGCTTAAATCATCTTTCTGGTACATCTAATTTCATAACTCAGATTGTTCTGTTCATTAATTGAACCTCTAAAACCATGCTAACTCAAATTCTAAAAGCATGGAATCAAGGGAAACCATAACTAGGATTTCATGGAAGTTCTCATTTCCAAAGTCAGTTAATACCAAGGCAAGAAACCAAAAGACAGAACTAAGAAGAAAACAAAGGCGAGGGGAAAAAAATAAGACTTTTCTATAGATAAGTTCTTCTTCAAAATGAAGAATGACTTGCTTAGAGCTTCTCAGATGTTAAATCAACTATCTACACAAGCCACTCTTTTCCTCAGACTAACAAAAGTATAAATCATCACCATAATCATCTTCAAAAAAGAAAATAACCAAAACTCTACTGACTTTGGGTGCATGTTCTCAAATTACTTCTACAGATATGAAAATCCCACTCTTCAGCATCGAAGCCTAGTTGTAATCATCTGAAAGCTTGTTTAGTCAAATTATGCTGCTTGTTTGTAATATTAGCTGCTAGTTCCAGTTTGGATTTCAATTCAGAGTGCCCATCCAAATGCACAAAAGCTGAACGAACCACAGCTGGTTCCAATGGAGGAAAAACAGTCCTCCTTTGTCCTCCACTCCCTGCTTCTCTCCAGAAAAATCCAAGTGGCAACTTACTTCTGTTGACACGTTTCAAACAAAAGATGCTTAAGTTTGTTTTATCTGAAAAGTACCTTTAAGTTTGCTTTTTCCTAGATTCAAAAGAAGCAACCATCTCAAAGTGACAAGTTTAACATCTACATAGTAAACTGAAGGGGCAGGAACAAGGTTTTTGTGGGCTCTGTTTAGAACTGCATTTCCTGGACTGTACACTTGAACAGCAACACAGGATTCCTTTGGCCAAAGCACCAGGCCAGGGAATTTAGATGCCAGCCTCAGTAATCACCTGTTTACTGGACAAACAATTTATTATAGAATGGTTTAGGATGGAAGGGAACTTAGAGACCATCTAGTTCCAAACTCTCTGACGTGGGCAGGGACATCTTCCACTAGATCAGGTAGATCAAAACCCCATCCAATCAGACCTTGTGCACTTCCAGGGAGGGGCCATTCACAGTTTCTCCAGACAGCCTGTTCCAGTGTCTCACCACTCTCACAGTAACCTTTTCAGGATCACGAGTATGCATGGTTCTTGAAAGGCAGGGGATGCTGTACAGTCTCACCCTAGCCAGTACAATACCCACCCTACACAGCCCCCCGTATCACCTGCACTACAGTCTGCCTGCTCAACACACATGCCAATGCACAGTCAGCTCTCACGCTGAGGCATCATGTATAGCAGGCAAGTGACATGGGAAAGGAAAGAATAAAGAAGCAAGGTCAGTTATTTACAGGCTGGTTTGATCCAAAGCTCAACTTCTGCTGCCACATGAAAGGAGGACAGTTGGTGAAAGGGGTAGGTCTCCCATCCTAACCCCTGAGGACATACCAGACAGGGATCATCACTGGAGTGCACCATGCAGACAGCAGTCCACCCACAGGGATGCAACTGCAGACTTGGACAGTAATGTCTGACGTGAACACTGTACAAATTAACTCGTTCACACGTTCAGCCTCAGGAAAGCCTGAAAGACAATTTCCTTGGCTTAGGAACAGGACAACAACAAACAAATGCAAGTGATTTCACTTGTGCTTTTTTGCATGACACAGTCCTTTGAGGCAAGGATGCTAGAAGGTGATTTTGCAGATTGGTGTGGGAGGGAAGAGTCTCTTCAAGAAAAGAGATTTAAGCAGATAATGAGGACGATGGGGGTTTGTTTAAAGGTTAGTATTCCCATAGTAGTAGTTTAGCTGATTGATTCAATCTGTGCACACACAGAGGCAGTAACCATTGTCAGCAGGTCTTTTTAGAAGCAGGAAAACCCTCACTTCAGCAGTGACCATTCATTCGTCATCCCTAATAAGGCTGAGAGAGAGTATCACAGTGAGTTTTGCAGTACCATACAACATGGGGACTGGGTGCTCTGCATTGTATTCAGACAGAATTTCAAGATAACATCCACCACTTACCTTCCAGAAACTACAAATTCTAAAGGCCTTGCACAGATAGCCAAGACGGCCATCTGTTTTTCTAAGCTATAAACAAAGTTCTGCTGTAGTATATCCCTCCACAGAAAGACACACAAGGACCAGTCTGCCAGAACAATACTGTATTACACTGATGAACAGTTTTAACAAGCAGATTAGTTTTCCATAATGAAGTAAATGACTCTGACCTATGCATTTAATGCAAATACTGCATCGGCTATTGCAGAAGTCAGAGGACAGAAGGATCCAAGAGAACTTAAAATAATTTAATCTGAGAGTGCTAATTATGACTAAAGAAAACCCTAGAAAGAACTGGACATTTTGTTTCATAAAAATAAGCTGTTTCAAGATCCACTGAAGTATCAGCCAGCCACTATAGCTGTCTGCAACTAGAGGACAAAAAGCATCCAACGAAATATAACACAACAGGCAGAAGCCCTCAGCAAAAACAGATCACAGTATCACAGTATCACCAAGGTTGGAAGAGACCTCACAGATCATCAAGTCCAACCCTTTACCACAGAGCTCAAGGCTAGACCATGGCACCAAGTGCCACGTCCAACCTTGCTTTGAACAGCTCCAGGGACGGCGACTCCACCACCTCCCTGGGCAGCCCATTCCAGTAGCCAATGACTCTCTCAGTGAAGAACTTTCTCCTCACCTCGAGACTAAACTTCCCCCGGCGCAGCCTGAGGCTGTGTCCTCTCGTTCTGGCGCTGGCCACCTGAGAGAAGAGAGCAACCTCCTCCTGGCCACAACCACCCCTCAGGTAGTTGTAGACAGCAATAAGGTCACCCCTGAGCCTCCTCTTCTCCAGGCTAAACAATCCCAGCTCCCTCAGCCTCTCCTCGTAGGGCTTGTGCTCGAGGCCTCTCACCAGCCTCATTGCCCTTCTCTGGACACGTTCAAGCATCTCAATGTCCTTTCTAAACTGGGGGGCCCAGAACTGAACACAGTACTCGAGGTGTGGTCTAACCAGTGCAGAGTACAGGGGCAGAATGACCTCCCTGCTCCTGCTGGCCACACCATTCCTGATGCAGGCCAGGATGCCATTGGCTCTCTTGGCCACCTGGGCACACTGCTGGCTCATGTTCAGGCGGGTATCGATCAGCACCCCCAGATCCCTCTCTGTCTGGCTGCTCTCCAGCCACTCCGACCCCAGCCTGTATCTCTGCATGGGGTTGTTGTGGCCAAAGTGCAGCACCCTGCACTTGGAGCTATTGAATGCCATCCCATTGGAGATCCTCCAAAAAAGGAAAACAAAACAAAGCCAAAACCAAAACCCACAAAACTCCAACAAAATGAAATACAAAAGCACAACATTCTGATAAAAGTTGTGTTCAAGAAGAAGAAAGACACAACTAGCTGACCAAAACTTAGACAGGCAGACCAAGGGCAATCAACTAAGGTTTCTTTCTCCCCAGGGAAGATGAGAGGTCAGAAAAGACAAGGGAGAAGGATTCCGAGGTTTGTTTACTTGGATGGATGCTATTTTCTGAAATGGAAGAGTTATTTGCAAACAAAAGAGACCATTTCTTTTTTCTTTAAATTTTAAGTTTCAGAAAGTTTACAGGATCGAAAACAAAGGCCTATGTTTATGAGGTGACATCCCTCAAGTTTATTGCTGGCTTTGAATTCAGGCTATTGTAATAAGAAAACATCAAAGACCAAAATTTAGCCATAAACATGAATTATGTTAGCCTGCTACTTTTCCCATGAAGTAAAAATCAGTAAGAGAAAGAGCAAACTATGCTCGTCCTTGCATAGACTAATTTCTGCTTACCTGTGAGATGTCCAAAATGGGGAAATCTAATCAGAGCTGCTTTATCAATGAGAAGAGGAGGTCAAGAAAGTGGAGAAGACTTAAGGTACCTGGTTTTGTGCTGGCTGACTTCATCTAGGACTGTCATATTCATGTCTGTGTTGCTCTGTTTCCTCTTTCTCCTCCAGACATGCCTCTTGCTCTGCTCCTAGTCTCACAGTGGTTTTCACTAGTGGCAACATGCCACCAACCAAGCAGATGTTCTCTGCAACAAGTTCTCACCTCCCCTTCAAGTGCATTTGCCCCAAAGCAGCTCTGCTCCATCGCAGGGATCAAGCTGGTGGGAAGTGTGGGATTTCATATTCTCTTCAGTCCCCTGCTCAGCTTTTGCTCTTTTGACTCATGTCTTGGACAAAATAGCAAGTCAGTCTCTCTTTTATTTACCCTTCATAGGAACTCCATCACAGACACAATTTTACTACCTTCTCCTCTGAACTTTTCCCCTAAATGGCATAATGCCATATTCCTACCCTTCTCTATTGTGTTCTCCCCTTTCACTCCCCTATACAAATACAGCCAGCTTTAGTACCTTCAGTTCTTAGAATAGCTTCACCCCTCAAATAAACCCAGTGGGTCCTGTCCTTTTTCATGTTTCTTGGACATGCTGCCTCATGTCTCTGCTTTCCATTCAAAGAACAGCCTTTGCAACCCCTCCACAATCCACTTCAGTGGTCTGTGAGGCTCAGCTCATGGCAGCAGTCTTCTCTCTTCTGCATTTACTTAGAAGATAAATTCAGCTTACTCCTGTCCTGATCAGTCTCCAATCAAATTTTGTTCCTGAGACATACCTCCAATACAGTCTCTTACTGATCTCTTCCCAAATGCTCATCTGCCAGCTCAAGGGCATCTTAAAGCTAAGCTTACCCCTCTCCCTGCTTCACCTAACTTCTTTAACCCTGCCTTCCCCACCACCTGTAACACCACTAACACTCATCATCCAGGCAGCTGTATCTATCTGAGCTAATTACCCAGACCTTTTCTGTCTAGCATCTTAAATCCATGGACACCGTTCAGCTACTCATCCACAGAGCTGGATTTTGCCTTGACAGCTGCTCTGAGCTTTCCCCAAGATTTTCTAAACACTACTTCGCCTCATTATCAACTGTTTCTTAGTTGGTAGTTTATGAAAACAGCCATCCACAAAAGCTGTTTTTCCAACCTATTCTACTGAACTCATCATCCCTTTCTTTGTCACTCTTGCTCCAAAAGCTCCTCCCCAATCAGGTCACCCATGCAGGTGCTTTCTTCCCTACCATCTTTCAGTCAGTACTGCCTCCAAGCAGCACCAGACTTCTTTACTGCCTCAGCTCTTGATATTTGATCTCACAGCACTGTTCTTCAAGAAACACAGCAGAGCCTTTAAAGTAAATCTTTGCCTTCAGTGGCTGGTCTGCCTTTCCAAAAAGCAAATCTCTTGCTTTTTTCTTCCTATGTCTCCAGGAACAAACCAAAGTCTGTTGCAAAGGACACAGATCATGCTAGTCCTGTGTTTTAAAGAGAACAGTGAGCATCACACTTAACATCCACATCGTCACACCACCCAGTTCTAGCACAAATATGGCACGGCACGCATGCATCCATAGCACATTGCCATCAGCACAAGGGGGAAAAGAACATCTGGCACTCTGCCATACAGAGGGACAAAGGACTACTAAATCAGGAGGTCTGGTCAACATTGCCAACAGCAGGCAAAGTCATGGGCCTAGACTCTAGCACAGATCTATGGCAAAAGCAAACCAATCTCTGAACGCAGACTAAGAGTCTGTATGGTTACAAAAAACCTGTAATCAGTAAGGGCTCTGGCTGGTTCAAACTTATTTAAGGCCCTTTTACTTTCTGCCAGAGGTTTCCCAAGAGCTCAGGGCCAACAACAGCTGCAGCTGAAGAAACCTGATATACACATACACCTAGCCAGACCGGCTGGGGACTTGGGAACAGCTGTGCATGGTAGAAGCAGGACGGATGGCCCCGGGGCGGTGGCCCTAGGGCTGGTGCACCACACCTTGCCCTAGACATTTCTGCCTCAATTAACTTCAGGAATCCCCAGTGAGGATGGGACTACCTCTGTTGTTCGAGATTTTGCTTTCACTTAGAGGGAGGGAATGTCTCCAAAAGTTCATTTCATCTTTTAACTTCTGGCCTGCATTGTAGAGGTAATTAAGGGCAAGCAATCAATCCTTGGAAGATGACTTGTTGGTTACTAAAAGCTCAGATTAAATGTGTGCAAAGTCTCTTACAAAGGGAATGATAAGGGAGTACTGAGGAAAGCACCCCTGAAGAACTCCTTGGAGGTGGCTGGTCCTTCAGCCTGCCAGACAGAGCCTCCACAGGTATTTTAACCTCACATGAGAGACATTCCTTTCTGACTCTGCTGTAAACAACTTTTCAACTTTGAAAAGCACCTCAGAGAATTAAAGATCCATTGTTTAGTGTCCTTTAGGACTGTTTCAGTGTGGTGAGACTAAAATTCAGAAGACTACTCATATGAGACAGACTGGCTGGATGAAGTTTAAAGGAGATCAAAATTTCTCAATTTACTAGGCTAAAAATGATCACGAAAGCAAAGGTGAGAACCTGGAGGCAAGATCAAGAAGAGGAGAGTATGGGAGGTGCTGAAACACAACAGAGCAGCCCTAGCCTTCTGCACAAGAACTTGTAGAGATATTGATAACCATCTCGATAGCAGAGTTAGCACCCAAGCCTTTATCAGATGGGCAACATTGACAAAGAAACTGTCATCTGTCCATAACTAGGTTTTGACTTTTTCTCAATCCCTTCTTTTTTCTATTATGCAGGATCTGAGATTGGAACTTGAGCACCAGAGCATATCATCCTCCATCTCCCATCCTCTGTGATGCCAAGTAGCTCAAAGCGTGTGTCTGGGCTGTCCCTCTATCTTCTAGAGGCACTACTGTTCACACAGTGCCAATGCGTGGGTCAGAGAAGCCGACACTGTGCTGGTGCTTACTGCAGCTGCCACCTGAACAGAACTATCACAAAATTACATGTCTGTGCAACACCATCTCAGCTGAGAAGTGGCAAGCAGCAGGCATGCACAGGACCAACTGTTGTGTCTCAGCTGCTGCATGGTAACTTGTTAAGATGTGGTCACCTTCTCTCAATCACCTAACCATTTAAAGAAAGACTTAAGTTTACTAGGTATGACCACTTCAGAAAGCCATCTTACTAGGAAAAACAAAGATTTGTAATAAGAGAGGAGCCACGAGTTTAGTAGATGCTATTAGCACACCAAAATAAATACAGTACCTGCTGTCAGAAGCTCAGCAGACTGGGAGGGAAAAAGAACAGAGGGAAGACTTCTTAAGAGACTAATGTTTACAGTCTCTTTCTCCTGAAGTGTTTTGCAACAATCCAGACCATCTCAAATTGCTTCTGCTGTGGCATATTGTCTTCATTTGAGAGAGGGAAGCATTGCGGTTTTCTGAGTCCACGCCACATTTGGTTTGCATACAATCAAATATGTTTTAAAGCTCAAAACCAGAAGTTAAATCAGCTGGTTACAGGGGTTTTCACTGGACTTAGTTTAGTTTTATTCTAGGTATGACAAGAATGATCTTAACTTGGAAGAATCTAAAGTGCTGCTTAAAAATGTAAAGGAACTTAAAGCCTATTTTAACATCCTGTAGATTTAATAAAGTGATGCCTTTTTATCAATTTTGAAGCATGCAACATATGGAAAACATTTCTTTTAACTTCAGAAGGCATGTAAGGCCTTCAGGGTTAGAGTGAAATCAAAGTACAAAAGGCTGAAAGACACAATTTGTAGATCCCTCTCAGTTAACACCAGACAGAGAAGAAACAGACCTTTAAAATGTCTTTACAGGAGTTGGTTCAAAGCAGCTTTGCTCCTATTGCTGTCGCTACAGTTAAGGCCACTTAATGTTATACTTTATACATTGAACATACACAATGTGTGTAGAGATACTGTAACAGCCAAACAGCCACGTGGACATACAATACTGCTGAGAAGTATCAGCAACCTCTGGAGCTGGGCTGGGGTGGAGGGAAAGCATGATAAAGGCTTAAAACAGCTTTCTTACCATAAGCACAGGTAGACCTCTAAGGAGAAGAGATGGCACCTGAGCAGGACAAACCACCCACAAGCCGCCTGGATATTGTATCAATTTAGCAGTGGGCAAGCTTGTTGAAGCAGTGACTTCTACGCTTGCCCAAGAACAAACACATCACTTTATCTGCTAGTGACTTCATAAGAGCACAGAGCATAGCTGACCCCCTATTCTGTCTTCCAGGTCCAGAACAGTATCCTATCTATACTCTGGATACACCAAAATATGACTGAGAATTTATTAAAAATCCACTTGCAACATCCATCTGAACATGACCATTTAACAGAACAAAGTGAAAACAGGCTGGGAGAAGGGGTGTGGGGGGGAAATGGTTATATTTAACTGGATGTACTTACCTAATGGGTTTGTTTATAGTAGGAGGATGTCAGTCACTTTGTTATTAATTTGTAAATCAGTTTATAATGCAAGAAAATGTGTCACTATTAATAAGGCAGAAACATCACAGCCAGCACTTGAGTCAGGCAGCTCTGTTTTGATACTCCTCAGCCACCAAAGGTTCCTATTGTTCAGTAGCAAAAATAGTGGTTGTTTTTTTTTCCAAAAGACTATTTATCAGGGAGCCACAAGTGCCTTTATTCACATCTGAAAACATAAAAATTAATTCTTCCTCGTACATAGAGTTTGCAGAAAATAATATACTAGTACTACAGAAACACTTTTCTGCTGCTTTTAAGCCAAAACCATTAAAGCTGTCAGTTTCAAAGTGCAAAAACTTCACACTTTCACAAATACTTAAAATGGTTGCCATTTAAAGGCCTAAGGCAATCTCATACCTGTACTACTCCAGAATATCCAAGTGACTGGAAAAGAAATACACATTTGGGCTGATAAATACCCTCCTATGTGGAAAAAAAATGTGTATACAAAGCAAGAAAAAGTCTCTTTTCACTCGGAACAGGATGAAAGAAGATGGAGCTATAATTACAGAGAAGTCTTATCGTTAATAGAGGAATTCCCACTTGAAAAGTATTTGTTCTTCTGTAGCCTTAAACTCACAGGAAAAGAAGCCTGCAACCAGCTAAGGAGAGAAAATGAAAAGGAGTTTTAAGATCTCACGGCCACAGGCAGGATTCTTAACAAAACAAACAGAAGGAACCCTCACACATGGCATGTGCCAGAGGGTCATCTGGAAACCTTTTTCAGAGATTAGAGGCAATTTCTTCAGAGGGGACAGATACTTCACTTGTCACCCAACAGGGGGAATGGAGCCAGTGAGTACTAGACACATGAGAATACACAGTCTCTCTAAGTCAGACAGATAATGTGTTTTCAGATCCTGCCTAAAAAGGTTGAAACATTAATCCTGGGCAACACAGACAACACCTAGATAAGAACTGAGCTTCTAATGTATTCTCTCGTGAAAAACAGAAGAGGGTTAAGATGTCATTA
Organism: Tricholaema leucomelas; assembly: GCA_013400475.1. Classification (NCBI taxonomy): domain Eukaryota; kingdom Metazoa; phylum Chordata; class Aves; order Piciformes; family Lybiidae; genus Tricholaema lacrymosa; species Tricholaema leucomelas. The sequence continues at coordinate 332,141 of WAAF01007540.1, forward strand.
CAATTCAACTAATATTTTCCCAAGACATGTGCCAATTTCCAAGCAGGTTTCTCTTTATCCTTCCGCTTTCCTATCTAGCAATAAGCTTTTGAATGTTTTGGTTATATGGCCAGCTCTCCGGGGAGGAGGCAGAGGAAGGGAGGAAGCACTGAGCCCGAGGGAAGAGGACTTCTTAAAGCAGAAGGCTACAGCAATTCCTATCATTGCCACATCTGAAAACAAGAGGTGTGCGCAGACGGCTTATGTGTCGTTTCCCCCTTCAGCTTTTGCTGCAACATGGGGATCCAACAGGCTGCTGCACTTAGAGCTGCACAAAGAGAAAATAACCCAGCGTACACCAAAGAGTATTACACAGCGCCACGAAGCTCATCGTTCTGCAAAGACACGTAGCTAGAGAACGTATCACTGGGAATGCTCTACTGGGTAGTCACAAGGCATTAAAATACCCACAGACGTGAACGTTGGGAGCTGAAGAGAGCTTCTGGGTCAGATTCCCAGTGGGGTTGACCAGTCAGGCTGGGTCTAGGGAAGGCATATGGGGTTTGGCCCGGCTGAAATCTGATCAGCCACAAAGCTCACGTGTCTACAGCACAAGAGGCACCGGAACAGGTTGTGGGTGCCCCTTCTCTGGAAGTGTTCAAGGAAACGCTGGATGGGGTTTTGAGCAACCTGGTCTAGTGGAAGGTGTCCCTGACCACGGCAGATGGTTCAGCAATAGATGATTTCTAAGGACCCTTTCAACTCAAATCATTATATGATTCTGATACCACCTGCAAGTTTTGGCCCTTCAGCACAAGAAGGATGCTGAAAAACTGGCCTGAGTCCAGCCATCAAGATGTTCCCTCTACCTGCCCCACCACACGTTTTTCTAATAAATAGTTCTCTGGCACACATCAGGACTCTTAAAATTTAAGCATACTTAGGGATTGCCAGACGTGTCTTGCTTAGTGTGGTACTAAGGATCTAGCAAACTCTCCCCTCCCAGTAATCAAGGGCACAGACTTAACTTTAAGAGAAAAATAAAAGAAACTCAGAAAATCCAGGGAAATCTTGGTCACTTTTTATGGGATCAATTTCTGAACTGTGACCAGTGCAACGCTCCGGCTGGATGGTGGTTTGTCCTTCAGGAAGGAACCACCTGGTTATCATATCAGAGGCAGGGATATCAAAACTCCAACATTTGCAGCCTATCGCCCGTGTGACTCCACATACAGCAATTTTTTCCAGAGCTCCTTCACATCCAACTCAATCTTCAGAGAAGGAGAAAAGCTACTTCACACCATTGTGCAAAAGCAGCGTGCTCTCACACCCAACTCCTCCACTAAAAGGGATTCCACCTGCCCACGGCCCACCACTTCCCCAGCCTTTGAAATGCCACCTGAGAATCCCTTGATCCCCAGCCAGGAGCATGCCCCAGCGCAGAGGCTGAGCTGCACCCACCTCCACTCACCTGGTAGCCTGCGCTCTCAGGCGATAGCTGCAAAATCATGAGTTCTCAGACTCAACTTTCAAGTTCTCAGGCAAGCCAGGACAGGCTTTGTACTTACAAAACAAGCAACTAAATGTTTAAAAGGCTGACTACATACAGCTTCCAAAAGCAGTGTTACTGAATCCTTTTGTTTCCCTGGCCTTAGGTAGTCCACCCAATAAAATGAAAGACGATCTCTATCTCCAGATGATCACAGCAGGACAAATGATCCACAGGGACAAGACGGAATCGTAACTGACCCTACACAATTACTATGTTTTAACAAGAGGTGTAAGACATTCACAGGGTACCTTACCAGGTACCACTGGCCAGAGGTTTTCACTGGCTCAGCTTCTAACCACAGAAGATAACTCCCCAAGGTAGAACCTACAAGCTTCAGACACAAAAGAAAACCATCTTGCAATGTCAGTACCAACCTCTGTTTGCTAACAACCTGCAACAGCCTGTTACATAAACAGTCTAGCTGTTATTGCACACGAACCACACCAACAGCAGAACCCCACCAGCACCAGGAAATTCAACAGCACAGCCTCCAGTGACTCTTGCTGTGTCAATGGATCATCACTGGGTGTAGGCCCTCCGCAGGATATTTTGAATTTAGCCTCTATTTTCAGTTTCCTTCCAGTGCAGTACAGTTCACAAAAGTAACTTCTGGGCTATCAGCAGCAACAACCCTGAGCTACAGAAGGCCTCCAGTAAACCCCTTCCACCCACATAATTTTGTTTTCCTTCTCTCCAGAAACCTAACAGTCGTTCATACACTCACAACACCCCTAAAGCACTCTGTAGCTATACGACTACATGGGATTCACTTACAGGATTCCTGCAGCTGCGAAAGGAGGCTAGGAGATGTTCACTTTAAGGTTGCTTTTAAATTGTTAATACAAAAAACTCAAGCTATAGCAATGGCAGTATTAAAGTAGGAGAGAGGATGAACTTAAATGCATATCTGTGGTCACAGTTTTAGTTTGAGGCTCATACAGTGCATGAGGTATAATTCAGTAGCTAGCAAACAGGATCTGGAGTATTTGGTGGCCATAACTGCTCTGGCTGGGTTACACTTCAGAACCTGTACAAACTGAACTAAAACTTTCCAGCAAGGGATGCAGGATGGAACCTTCCAGGCCAGCTGTGCCACTTCAAGCGGCAACGGGAGGCTAGAAAATAAAGGCCTCAACCTACACTTCAGGCGCTACGTTTGGAAGCGACTAGAGAGTCCCTTGAATGCAATGAAGCCATCCCAATGAAGCCATCCCACCGTCCTCAGGTCTATGTGTTACTCAAGGATATTTGACCTGAATGCAAATACTAGCAGCAGCAAGGGACAAAAACTGGGAGCGCTGTGAAGTCCCAATAACTCCATCTCCAATACTATCTCAGTACTCACACTACTCTGCACTCTTGAGCATTGCCTACACCATTTCTCTTACATGTCTATAATACACAGACTTTCGGGGAGATTATTCAGTTTTGTTTAAATGCCACTGATTTGTGCAACAGAGGTGGCGGGCAAGCGTTGGAAGCACAGGTTCAACCAAGAATGGCCAGTGTCCCTCGAAGAGAACTCGGCAAGACCAACCACGGACATGCCGAAGTGAGGCACAGAACTGTTTTCGTAGATGACCTGCAGACCACAACTCCTTCCCCGGCAACACGAGACTGCGGAATGAGCCTGGCTGACGGCGGCTGCCGGCACCCCCGGTAACACCTGGAAGGGCGAAGCTTCCCGCCAGCCTCTCTCCGGCTTCTCAACTGCGATCCACAGCAGGATTTCGGCGCTGCTAGCACGGGGGAGGGCGGGGGGAACCCGGTCCTCCTCGCTCCCACTACTCTGCTCCCCCTTGTCAAACCGCGCCGGGAAACTCAACCTACCACGCAGGAGGGGGCCAAAGCACCCCGGCGGCGTGATTCCGAGGCTGTGGGGGGCAGGAGCAACCCAGAAGCGGTACTGTCTCATCTCTCCCACCCGCCTGCCACCGCCCCCGGCCCAAGCCCCAGCCATCCCCGCAGGCGAGTCGGCCGCCGCTTTCCGAGCTGCCCCAGAAAGTTAGCGCCGAAGTCACTGCGGCGAAACAAAAGATCGAGGAGGAACGGCGGGCGCGAGGCCCCCGGCGCCCGCCCGCCCCGGCCCCGCTGCCGGCCCAGGGACGAGCAAGGAAGGGTCGCCCCGTCGTCGCCTCACACCGGGTAGGGACGGCTCACGGGGGGGAGAGGCCGAGAGCTGCGTCTGCAGTGGGATCCCGCCTCTCTGCCAACTGCCACCAACTCGTCACCGGTTGCACTCCCGTCTGCGGCTGGGGCACGGCTCCGGCAGCGCCGAGTAGGGAGGCGCACAGGGGAAACGGGCAGGGGGAAACTCCATTCATTTTCGGGAAAGCAGCCGGGAGCGAACCGGGCAAAGACGCACCCGACCACCGCCGGTTGAGGCCGCGCCGCGTTCTTCTCACCTTACTCTTCACTTCCACTGCGCTGCACTCCAGATACCGCAGAGTCTGAGATTTGTTGAAACTCCGGTTCATCTTCCCGGCCCCGCTGCCTTCCCGTCCCCAGCCCCGCGCCGTCGCCGCCACCAGCCCGCAGCGGGCCGCGCGCCCCCGGGCCGCCCCCGCGAGCCGATCGCCCCGAGCGCGGCAAGCGGCGCCCCGCTACCGCTCGCGCTTCGGCCACTTTGTCCCGGCGCGCCAATGAGAGCGGCCGCTCCGCCGGCCTCGCGCTCACGGCTCCCAACAGCCGCGCGCCCGCGGCTGGCGGGCGCCTGGGGCCGGCAGGGCACGGCCACGCCCACCCGCCCCCGCTTGAGCCCGCCCCTCCCGCGCCCCGCCCCCGCGGGCCGCGGGGTTCCGCTCCGGCGCGGCTCGGCCCCACGCGTGTGCAGTGCGCGGCTGCGAGGGAGGCGGCGAGGCTGAGCGGCTGGAGATTACCGTAGGCATTGCCCCCGGCGCCGTTAAACCTCAGGGCCACGCGGGACCGGCCTGCCGCGGTCGGCTACTCACTCTCAAGGGCGAGCGGTCATCGGGGCTGGAGGGGCTGCTCGGGCCCCGCATTAAACCATAGATCCGAAAGGATGGTACAGGTGTAGGTGCGAAATAAACCCGACCGATGTTAGGCTCCGGCGCTTGGCAGGCCTGTGCACCCGTCCGATTTCACGGTCAGTGCATGGTCACAGAATCACCGAAAGGTAGAGGGTGGAAGGGATCTCTGAGTGTCTTCTAAGCCCAGCCCCCTACTAAAAGTAGGATCACCGAGAGCGGGGTGCACAGCAACGTGCCCACACGAGTTTTGAGTCTCCAGAGAAGGAGGCTCTACAACCTCTCTGGGCAGCCCCTTCCAGTGCTCTGTCACCCTCAAAGTAAAGCAGTTTTTCCTCCAGTTCAAGCAAAACCTCCTGTATGCTGGTTTGTACCCATCCTGCCACTGGGCACCACTGAAAACAGCCTTTGGATACTCATAAACATCGGCCAGATCCCCACTCAGTTTTCTCCTTCCCAGGCTAAGAGCCCCAGGTCTCTCAGTTTCTCCTCATCGAAAAAGATGCTCCAGTCCCCTCAGCGTCTTTGTGGCCCTCTCCTGGACTCTCTTCAGTGGTTCCCTGTCTCTCGAGCAGGAAAGCCCAGGACTAGACATAGTACTCCAGATGAAGCCTCCTGCTGCCACTGCCAAAATCATTTAAGATGCATAAACGCACCCAAAGGAGTACCTCGACTACGATGTGACAGGGTGCTCAGAAGTGCCCACGGAGACCTGCACAAACTCTACAGACAGCGCTGACTAGTCATGAAAAGTGTTGTGATCTGGAAAGTGCGGCAAGTCTTTAATTTGAGACCAGAGATCATCAGGTTTACACCACTCCCTCCTTGAAAGAGACCAGTGGACTGCCTCCCTCTGCTAGAAGCCCTTATTAACTAAGTAGGTTATTAATTTGAGGATCTTGAAGGAAATTAGTTCTTTCCATCATCTGCCAACAACCATTATAATTCTAACAGACCTTTTTCCCTTCAATTTCTTCTAGTCACTGAGAGCCTTTGACAGTCGTGCTTTTTCCTATGTAGTCCTGCCCAAAACATCAGTCGTGATGTAAAGAAGCTGAGGACAGGGCACAGACCTGTGGAACCAGTTTTATGCTGCTCAACATCTCCTAGAATCATCTGTGCACCTAAGGAACAAGCATAAAGTCCTAGGAGATGTGACAGATCACCCATCTCCCCTTCACCAGGGGGGTGTCAATGGCAGTGACAGGGAATATCCATGAATTTATGGGGAGAGGGAAAGACTGAGTTCACTTTTCATAGGTCTCCCAATATGAGGATCAAAACATTTGCACTAGCTACAGACTGGCTCCAGGTTACTGAAAAAAATATCTAAAATGAATATTTGCCACATATTCTGGGCTTTCACTGTATTTGAAAAGCATGCTGCAAGTCAAACTGGAAAAACAAATTCTAGAGAGCTGAGAAAGGAAATGTTTGTATGAACTTGATCTTTCCTTCTTTTTATCTTAGCATGAGCAATGCAGCGGCTTTGCTTTCCTGCTGTGATGGCCAAGGCCAAGTTGTGGAGATACAGCACCCCCATAGGATGTTTCCAGTTAAAGATGGACCTGGAAATCTAACAGCTGGATCCGCATGGTTTAGTGGTTCAACATCTGGTGCAGCAAGGCCAGTTCACTGCAGTGAAGTTAATCAGTAGCTGAAAAACCACTTTAGCCTTTTAACCCAATGGGGGAAATACTGGTTTTGCTTGCATTGCTGGGAGCACGAGCACAAATTTCAGGTGGAATGCTATTCCTGCCCACCTGTCCTCCCACTGACCCTTGGAAAGGGACTTTGCTGTTTGCATTACCTCCTGGGTCAGGAAAGCGCCCCAGGAGTGCTCCTAGGCATTTCATACATGTGTCGATGTGGTTGAATTCAGAATCACAACCACAGAGAAGGAAAAATGTGTGTTAATTTTTGCTTTGAATTTCCAGTTTGCTTATTGTTTCTTGGCAGAGAGTAAGTTCTCGGGAGTTTGCAATCAATAAGCCATTTAGTTTTAGTCTTAACTTTAAATTTGGTACTTCTTGTATTTGTGATGTTCATTTGAGAAGTACAGATTAAACTCATTTGTCTTGTTTATTTATTTATTTTATGCTTCCTTCAGGGAGTGCATATGCTTCATTACCATCTCTTTTATATTAATAAGGCCTCTTCAAACTTATAATGCCTACCATGCTGTGTGCAATGGGAATTCAAAGAAAATGAACAAGATATTTTGGGGTAAGTTAAAAGCTCCTAAGTCATGCTGAATTTGTAAAGAATAAAGATACATGTTTCAAAAGTGTAGGACGGGTTGGTTTACCAGCAGGGCTATGGGGACTTCCACTCCCCCCTTGCCATCAGCAGCAGCCGCTGAAGAGCTTGTTCATATTTCCACCGCCACATGAATACATAATCCTCTTCTCATCTACCCTAGTCTTTGAAGCTAACAGGTGTACTGAGGACAAAAGTTACTGTAGTTAGGGAGTGCAGCTTCTGCTGTTTCTATTTCATCTATCTTGCAAGGATTCAGAAGTGGCCTCTGTGGGATTTTTTTATTCCCCTTTAAGAAGCGCTGCTTTTCTGATGTTGTGCTCCTCCTTGCTTTCCCAACCTTGCATTAAACACTTACTTATGAGGAAAATACTTTATTTATAGCTCCAGAGAGGCTACTGACAGCAAAGGTTCTTTGCAAACTACTTCAACAAAATATGGCTTCCGCTGTTTTTTCTCAGTTGATCTGTTTACTTCTTTAAAAATCTCAGTCATTAAAACAACAACAAAAAAAAAGATATTTTAATTTCATTTTCACAGAATCATAGAATGGTTTAGGTTGGAAGGGACCTCAAGGATCATCCAGCTCCAACCCCCTGCCATAGGCAGGGACACCTCCCACTAGAGGGATTTTTTTTTGGTTTAGTTTTTTAATATAAGTTGCTATGACTTCAAACATAATGATGAACATACTTTTACAATGCAAGTGTTTTTTTCCTTAAAGGAAATCCAATTTGAATTAAGTATCTGTAAATTAATATAAACCATTTTTACTCATTCTGATCCAGGGAATGGATAGTTCATTGATCAGGCTAAGGTAGCCACATGCATAGGTAGAGGGACACAGTGTGAAAAACTGGCTGTACAATCAGTAGAAAAAGGCAGTATGTAATTATGCATGAAAGAACATATTTTTGTAATTTATTGCTATTATTTGTTACTATTATTTATTAATATATCCATTAACATAAAGCCTTGAGCAACCTGGTCTAGTAAGAAGTGCCCTTGTCATGGCAGAATGGGTTGGAGCTGGATGATCTTTAAGGTCTCTTCCTACCCAAACCATTTTACGGTTCCAATATTGTTTAATAAGTTATTAAAAGTGGATGTCCCTCAGTGAAGCTTCACTGAATTTAAGTTTACTCCATTTTTCTAAGATCACTAAGATACACTTTGGGTTTTTTTTCCATTTTCAAATTACCAATTTTAATCTGTTCCAACCAGAGCACAACTGAGACACAGTTAAAACAGCTTGAGAAAACTCCTGTCTCTTCTTGCCTCCCCTTTTCATGTCCATGCTGTAATGCATAGTGACTTCAGCTCCATGTACCAACAGGAACCAAAACACTGTGTGTGCTCCCAGGCTGCCCCAGCCCCTACCAGCTGTTTTCCTCCTCAAGCTCAGTCACAGGTATGGTTTTAATCTAACTGTTTTTGCTCAGGCACCTTTCAGGGTTGTTTTCTTCTCATTGCTCGCCAAGGGCACTGGATTCCTTTGATGGTTTCTATAAATCTGTGTCTGTTTTGGTAATCCATAGTTAATTTACCCTGTTTCTGACCTGCAGTTTTTTAATCACTGTTTCTTCCCAAGGACCCATATCTTAGCCCTTCTTTGCAATCTTGTCCCTGGATGCATCCAAGATCATGGGGGCACGTTTGCTGTTTCCCAGCCACATAGCCCTTTTCTGCATGCAGCACTGTATGAAATACTCTTGTTTCTTGCCCTAAAAAGGGCAGGGATACCACACTTTGGGTATCCTAGCAGATAATTAAAAAAAATATTCAGGTATTCCTGTTTTCAAAGCTTTGTATTTACCATACCAGTGAAAGGTGCTGCAACACTTTCCTGACTTGCACTCCCACAGTGCTGCTCTTCAGCATGCAAGGGGTTTCCCTCTGACTAGCTGCATGCCTTGTTAGTATTAGCAAGTTGTCTACGTGCTCTGAGAGGTGAAAAAATACTTCAGGCTCACATCCAAGGGTTTATTTTTTTCCACCTCATCCTCATGCTGAATTTTCAAGAGTCACGAACAGCAAGTCCAAAGGGCTTGGGAGAGCTGCTGCAATGATGTGCTGGTTTTGGTTTCTCTAAATGCAAACCAAAATGGAGAGTAGCACGAGTGATAGACGCGGAGGATGACAAATATTGTTTTGCTTCTAGCCAGCAGTGTTCCTGCCACAGAGAGATTGGTTTATACTTCATCAAGCGTGGAGGACAATGCCAGGGAACATCAGTTATGCCAAGTGCAGGAGCCTAGCTAGAAAGGAGCCAGAAGAATAATGCCATCAGCCACAGCAGTAATGGATGCTCCAGGACAGGAGACCAGCTGCTTCAGTGGTTTTCCATTGTCAGCAAAGTGATGAAATGTCTCCTTATTCTTTACTTTTAAGAGCTTTCCCATTCAGGCCTTCAAGAGACTGATGTGCATTTAATAGGAAAAAGAGCAGAGAGGTTTTGTTCTCAGGGGGTAGGGAAACCCTGTGCTTCTTTTTTACCAGGATGGTGGAACATCAAGGAAACCTCTTGCATGACTTTACTACAAAATACACTGAGGGGCCAAAGCTGTAGGAGATGGAACAGCACCTGCTGAGCTACACTGCAGAGCCAGAGCTGAAAAGTCAGTACGAAGACAGGCATTTGCTATTGAAGCTCTCAAGATTTCTCCAGAGAGCAGCTCTGCACTACAGACATTGTTTCCTTTTTTTTTTGTTTGGTTTTTTTTGTTTTGGTTTTTTTGGTGTTTGTTTTTTTTTTCCTGCAGAATTCCACTCCCCACCCTATTTCTGAACTTTGTCATCACTGCTTGTGGCTGGCTGTGCCCCAAGAGGTCTCAGAATGCCTTAAAGCAGCATGGAAAGCCATGCTCACTGTCCCCTTCTGAACAGGTGTGTATGCTCAAAAAGACCAGATAAACACCAGGGGTGAGAGCTTCTCCATGAAAGGGTTCCAGGAGCACTGTCTTTTAGAGCTGCTTTCTTCTGTTCTGAAACAGCGTAGAAGTGTGGGTGCTGCTGGCATGCAGAGATGGAGGTCTCCAGGCTGTCTACATCCAGGTGCCCTAGTTTTAGCAGATCAGATCAACATGCTCTTGTTTTCTTGCTGAAAATTTGCGCCTTTGACTCTAGTGGACGTTCACTCATAGAATAGTTTAGATTGGAAGGGACTTTAAAGATTATCTGGTTCCAACCCACTATGCCATGGGCAGAGATGCCTTCTGCTAGACCAGGCCACTCAAGGCCTTATCCAACCTGGCCTTTAACACCTCCAGGGAGGGGGCATTCACAACCTCCATGGGCAACCTTTTCCAGTGTCTCACCATCTTCACTGTAACTATATGTATATTCTATAAATGGTAATGTATCAGCATGCAAATAATTCAGATACAATAGCTGATAGTACAAATCTCACTGGCAAACTGAGCATCGCCATATAGGGAATAGGGTGAGTTATCAGATTGATTGTCCCCTTTCCAAATTATTGAGTTAAAGGAATAGTGCTGTACAAGGACAACAAAAGTAAGTTTTGTTGCGAGACATGAGTTTGAGGGTGGGAAGAGGGAGGACAAAGGATGGTGCTTCTTATTCTGCCCCCAAAGTATGCTCTTGGTTGAATGAATTGCCAGGATAAGGTATCTCCTACAAAATATTGAAATCCTCTAGGATCCTCTAGGATCATTGAGTCCAACCTATCACCTAACCCTTCTAATTACTTAAACCATGGCACTAAATGCCTTATCCAGCCTCCTCTTAAACACCTCCAGGGATGGTGGCTCCACCACCTCCCCAGGCAGCCCATTCCAATGGGCAGTCACTCTTTCAGTGAAGAACTTCTTCCTAACATCCAGCCTAAACCTGCCCTGTTGCAGTTTGAGACTGTGTCCAGCCCTCTCAGAAGTGGTGGTCTGGGGTCTCACCTGCTAATTAAAAATTATAAGAAACTATCCTAGCAATGTGGATTATACTACATACAGATCTTGGCTGTTCACTTTCTATCCTGAATTGCTAAAAAATGCAGCCCACTGCAGCCAAAAGCTTCTTAGTAAAATAATAACCCCAAAAAAATGTCAGATGACTTTTTAAGCCTGGCCTTTGCAAGATGCTTTTGACAGATCTGCTAGATCACTGGCAGTGTTAAGACAAAAGTAGATTCAAAGATGTAGTTCCTGATTAGTAGCAGTAGTAATAGTGATAGTAATAATAGTAGGGGAAAATAAAACAAAGAGATTGGAGGGAAAGGTCAAATATATTCACATAGCAAAATCCATCTGATATTTGCCGAACCACTGCACATAGCTGTACCAGGGTGAAACCACCTGATCCTGTCAAAACTACTGAAGCAAACTCCCTTATGGAAAGGAATCATGAAGCTCTTAATTGTCTGGGGTTGGACATAATCTCTTTCTCACCCACCTGATTTGCAGAGAGATTTGCCAGGAAGCAGCTTACTACATTAGAGATGTGTTTCAGAATGCCTTTGTGCCCCGCAAACACTGAAATTGTTTGTGTGCAATTGGTCCTTTCCAGAGCTTTCACCGAGGGCAGTCTCATGTGAGACTTGAGGGAATCCTTCAAAGCAGCTGTTTAGAAATGCATGAAGCATGAGGCACATTATATCCTCTTCCCACAGGCTGCAGGCCAGATGTTCAGTGGGTGTAAAGTGGCGGAGCCTCAGTGTGACTTTGTTTTTTGGGGCCACAATGATTTATACCAGCCAAGAATCTGGCCTTAAGGGTTTCAGCCAAGTGACTTTTCCTGACCTCTGCTTCTGAAGGGGCCCGTTTTTGTAATCTCTGGTTTAACTTCCATGCTGTACCAACGTCCTCCATGAGGTGTGAAGGGATGGGAAGCGTTCAGGATTGATAGTTCAAGGTGATGAAAAGGAAAATCTCTTGGGAGATTCCACACTGCTTCTTCAAGATGATTTGCTGAAGTCATCACAGGTTTTTGGTTGTGGTGCATTTAGATATTTTTCTTCCCATGTTTCTGCTGCTAGCAGAGTACTTAAGGTCTTTATATCTGTTTCCTCCCAAAGCAAGTTCTCTTTTGCACCCTCTTAAGATCAGGAAATGAGAGCATTTCTGTGCAAGGGTGATGTTCCTGTACTTTCCTTTTTTCTTTCACAGCTTGTGTCTTCCTGAAACATGAACGAGAATTACTCGTGGGAGTGTGGATTTCAGAATCAGGCCTCTTGGCCATTTTGATAGTGTCATGGGAGGAAAAACTGTTTCCCAGAACCAAACAATTTTATTGCATTCCAGAATCATGTGCAAAACAGGGATTCCATCTGTTCAACAACATTCCCACTAAATACAGCCTGTAACTCACCAGCACAAGCAGTTCAACAAAGGAGCCTCAGTTTTCAATGATATGGATTTCTTCAATATGCAAGACACAACTACCAAGGGCTTCATAGTAGTTGGTGTGTTTGTCAAGGTGCATTTTCTTAAAAGCTGTTTTGACTGGAAAGGCCACTGCAGAGTACTGTAGTGGTACAGCAATCACTCCTAAATTAAGCCTTCTCTGAGGTAAGTTTTGCCAATTCCTCTAAATCCACAATAAATGAATATATAATAAAAACACTGACTTCAAAATGGATGGGTTAAAATTGGGCTGAAATAGACTTCTTTATTGTTTACCCTGACATCTGGAAGATTTTAGAACAAAAGGTGCTGCAGTGCTGCACTCTAGGTTTGGGTCAGTTTACCACAGTGATTATGCAATAAAAAAGATTATGAAATAAAAGAGATAATTTAATTTATGGGATTCTTCTAAGAGAGGGCTGGTGCCTGGGATTGTTATCATCACCATGAGCATCAAGTTTTGCTTAGCAAGTACAAATGAAGGGCTTCTGGAAACTCTAGGTAAAGGTTTTGTTGTTGCTTAATTCCCCATATTCTCAATTTGTAGGTGTCTGCTTTCAGCCACCTTAAAGACCTTTTAGCAATCATGCTTGAGATTCCCCTGGCAGAACTGCCTGTGCTTTTCCTTGCAGTAACTGATCTGAAAATATAAAATGACATTTCAGGAGATGTTTGCCCATGGAAAGACATTGTTCTGCTGGGGAGTCAGCCTTGTTGGTGCATGTGCTTTGCCTGCAGGTAGGGAGTGACCCCAGCTGAGCCTGGTTTGCCCCAGCCTTCCTGTTTCCAGCTTCTTCCCCATGGCTAGAGGAGCCAGGAAATATTCTGTGGCCCTGAAGGGACTCAGTTCATGGGTAGTGGCAAGATGGCTGGAAAGGAGATGTCATAGAATCATAGAGTGCTTTCTTTGGGTTGGAGGGGACCTTAAAGAACATCTAGTTCCAACCCCTAGAACGGGTTGCTCAAGGTCTCATCCAAACTGACCTTGAACACCTCCAGGGAGGAGGCATCCCCAACCTCTTTGGGCAACCTGTTCTAGTGTCTCACCACTCTCAGTGCAAATAATTTCTTTCTAATATCCAGTCTAAATCCACTCCCCTCAAGCTTCAATCCATTCCTTTTTGTCCTATTACAAGAAGCCCTTGTAAAAAAGTCCCTTCCCAGCTTTCTCACAGGCCCCTTTCAGGTACTGGAAACTTAACCAGGCTGAACAGTCCCAACTCTCTCAGCCTGTCCCCTTAGGGGAGGTGCTCCAGAAATCTGATAATTTTCAGAGCCCTCCTCTGGACCTGCTTGAGCTGTTCAATGTCCTTTTTATGCTGGAGGCACCAGAGCTGGATGCAGTATGCCAGGTGGGGTCTCACGAGAGCAGAGAATCGCCTCCTTTGTCCTACTGGTCACCCTTCTTTTGAAGCAGCCCAGGGTACAGCTGGCATTCTGGTCTGTGAGTGCACTTAGCCAGCTCATGGCTTCCAAGACAGGGGCCAATACTGTTTTCTGCATCCCTGTGAAAGTGTGGAGACAGAGCAGGGTATCCAGCAAGCCTTATCCCACCCTTTCCTGCTTAAAGTCCACATGAGCATCTCTGGTGCACCAGCACAACTCTGCAGCCATGCAAGCTCTTTCCAGTAGTACTCCTACATGCATAGCTCTGGGATGCATCACTGTAGGGCATCCTGATCTCCCAGGATGTTTTTCACAAGGCATAGGTATTACAGCTGTCATCCATTGCCTAGGCTTTCATGCTGGCTGGGATCTACTGTGACGCAAGCAGCACAGTGTGGGTGCCCTGTAGGCTGCAAGAGAGATAGGTCTGATCTTCTCACCTTGGGTTCATCCATAGCTGCAAGCATCACAAGGGCCATGTGCTGGTCAATGACAGAGAGGTACAATTTCTACACAAATAAGAGTCATCCCTCACCTGAATGATGACTCATATGGTGTTGTGGTGGGTTAGGAACTTCCTCCCCCACACACTATTGAAATTTACCAGACTAGCTCAGGCAGCTTGGAAGTAAGATGAAGCTATATACACAGCAAAGCAAAGTTTACAAGCATATATACACAGTATATTTACAAGTATTTACAGTTATATACAAATAGGAAATAATAGAGAAATCCAAACACAATCCTGGACAGCTACCCAGAAGGGCTCAAAACTACCCTCTTTTTCTCCCTCTACTTTCCCAGACAAAGGAACAAGCCAATGAGTGAAGCTTATGTTGTTGTTTGTTAGCTAAGATTAGTGGAGGCATATTAGAGTGGAGTGAAGAGGAAGCAAATAGATCCAGCATCACAGACCAGAGTGGGACAAATTGTTGACATTTTGGCTTTTTTTCCCTCTCAGCAAACCAATGAATGATATAGACTTCAGCATTATTTTCTTTTTACAACCAATGATCTAATTTCTCTCATTAAAAGATTTCAATTAGCCTCAAACCAGCACACAGGTACACGTGCCTTGAGCAGCACATCTATGGTAAGTTCATGAGTGGTTCCCTGGTTTTGAAAGAAGGCAGCCCAATACAGCACTGCTTTCAGGGCACTGAGGCAGAAGCAACAAATCTTGGAACTCCTCATGAATTTCATCTTTATAAGGAAACTTTCTTAGGATTTCATGGGGGCACTGTTAATTTTATCAGTAACAGATGAAAACAGGTGGGATGGCAACTAGTGGAGGAGGTGGAGAAGCCAGGGGAGGGCCTGAGGACCAAGTAGCAGCTCTTTCATTCGTAAATCAGAAGGAAGAAAAAATGCAGCTGTGCCCTCTGCATCACAGAGTTAGTATGAGGCTTAATTAACTTGTGCTCATGACACCTTGCTGGAAAGGTGTTAAGATAATTAGAAACGTGACTCTTACATTGTTCAGGCCTATTCCATAGGGGCCACAACCCATGATTAAGATTTCTAGCTGATGTCACAATGCAAATGGCGACAACTGCTAAATGGGAGTTCAGTAACAAGGAGCATGAGCAGCCCTCCTCCCTTGAAAACAGATATGCTCAAGTCATCACGGCTGCCCACATGCCATCATGTTGGGCAAGGTCTCTTTGAGGGATCCAGCCCTGTACTATGGTGCTGCATGGCTCTGTGTTAGAATAGAATAGAATAGAATCAACCAGGTTGGAAGAGACCTCCAAGATCATGCAGTCCAACCTAGCACCCAGCCCTATCCAGTCAACTAGACCATGGCACTAAGTGCCTCATCCAATCTTTTCTTGAACACCTCCAGGGATGGTGACTCCACCCCCTCCCTGGGCAGCCCATTCCAATGCCAATCACTCTCTCTGTGAAGAACTTCCTCCTAACATCCAGCCTATACCTCCCCCGGCACAACTTGAGTCTACGTCTCCTTTTTCTGTTGCTGGTTGTCTGGGAGAAGAGACCAACCCCCACCTGGCTACAACCTCCCTTCAGGTAGTTGTAGACAGCAATGAGGTCTGCCCTGAGCCTCCTCTTCTCCAGGCTAAACAACCAGTGTTCAGGGAAAGAGAGAGCCCATGCTTAAACATGATGTTTTATGATAAACATCCAGCCTCTAAAAGGCAACCTAATCCATTCCATGCCTTCTGCTTTCACTGCAGGCAACTGGAGAAAGGCACTTGCCACTGGAAAGGATGTTTTATTGGCACTGTTAAAGAGTAGATTGACATCATTTACATTTTTTGGAACAATGGTCTTTTTCCCACAACTTCCTTGGCTTTTGTTCCCTTTGCACTGGCGCCATGCAACTAGCTGGGATCTGACATTCTCCTCCTGGGTGCCAGGAGAAAGCAGTCTATGGAGAGTGGAGGATTAGGAAGAGTCAGCAAAACAGCGATGGGCCCTTGCTGAGCTTTGGTCTGTCAGGGGGAGTGCTGGTGTTTGGTTTTGGCCTGCTCTATATTTAAACTTGTAACTTGTTGGGAAAATGCCTGCTCCATATTTAAACTTTAACTTGTTAGGAAAATGTCTGCTACAGAGCAAAGGATCCAGCTTGTTGGTACTGGAGGTGCTGCTGGTAGCAACATGCAGAACAAGAAAGAGATAGTGAGGTACTCTTCTTAAGGACCGGAAGCTCACTGGACTGGAGTCAGGCTGAAGGGCAGAAACAGAACAGGATCCCACAAATAAGAACTTCCCTCATTATTCTCTTTCCTTTCCAAAGCAGGCCAGTCCTTTGCACCAAGGTGAATCTTGATTTTCCTGCTCTTTCCTTACTGCTTCCTTTGAATTCAACTTCCTTGTCTTCATTTCACTCCTCCTGCTCAGACTGATGCTTGTTCCTTGAGCTGTTTCACATCAAGACCAGGCTTCCTGCTGCTAACAGGAGTGATTGTCCTCCTACATCATTTGGATGTTTGAGTCCAGTATGATGTGAGGAGGTAAGCATGCCTAACCTGGAGGGTTTTCTGAAAATGTAACCATTCAAATCTCTGAAGATCATCCAAATGAGGACTATTCACAGGATAAAAGTTTGGAAACAACTAGATGCGCGCCAGTGGTGATGCTGAAAGCCTTCTCCTCAAGAAAACATTGTGTAAATATTATATGCATGAATGCAATTTTATTTTTCTCAAATTCTGCTGACATTAGTAATTTACAAATGAAAGATCACACTATTTACTTCTTTTAAATATGGAGAAGAGGGGCATTCCCTAGCCTTTTCTCTGGCAATGGTGGAGCTGTCTAGCCTGAGATAAATGATACAAAATAATCCCAGACACCCCTCTCCAAACCACAAAAATTCCAAACTGAAATCAGCTCTTCAGGAGAGTAAACTAGCCTGAGGTAGGCACTCTGGAAAGATTTCAGCTTACTCATTTTTGGCAGTGCTGTAAGAAAGCAAAGGCAGGATCTTCTGCCGGGAAATGCCAGGCATCTTGAACCCAAAGCAAGCTGCCCATCTTGTCCACTTCAGCTGGCTCGGACCAGCAACCCCATGTAGCAGGTAGTCTTTGTTATGAATTTGTGCTGGCAAGCTTGTGCACCTGAAAAGCAGCTCCAGGAACCTTTTTTTCCCTCCTTCTTCTTTATTTTTAATGCAAAGTATGAAGTGTGTGAAGCAGAAGAATTACGTGAGGCTGTTTGGGTAATCATTGCGCAGAGGCTTAGTACCTGGTTTCTAAACCAACAGTCTCCTGGGACATTGATTCAGTTGTGGTTGAAAAGACAAACTGACCCTTTGGATTATTAGGAAAAGAAGGACAAAATTTCACAGTATCACCAAGGTTGGAGATCATCAAGTCCAATCTGTTACCACAGAGCTCAAGGCTAGACCATGGCACCAAGTGCCACGTCCAATCCTGCCTCGAACAGCTCCAGGGACGGCGACTCCACCACCTCCCTGAGCAGCCCATTCCAGTAGCCAATGACTCTCTCAGTGAAGAACTTTCTCCTCACCTCAAGCCTAAATTTCCCCTGGCATAGCTTGAGGCTGTGTCCTCTTGTTCTGGTGCTGGCCGCCTGAGAGAAAAGAGTAACCTCCTCCTGGCTACAGCCACCCCTCAGGTAGTTGTAGACAGCAATAAGGTCTGCCCTGAGCCTCCTCTTCTCCAGGCTAAACAATCCCAGCTCCCTCAGCCTCTCCTCGTAGGGCTTGTCCTCGAGGCCTTTCACCAGCCTTGTCGCCCTTCTCTGGACACGCTCAAGCATCTCAATGTCCCTCTTAAACTGGGGGGCCCAGAACTGGACACAGTACTCAAGGTGCGGTCTAACCAGTGCAGAATACAGGGGCAGAATGACCTCCCTGCTCCTGCTGGCCACACCATTCTTGATGCAGGCCAGGATGCCATTGGTTCTCTTGGCCACCTGGGCCATATATTTCATTATATATACCCACAGAGAGCACCTCAAATATCTGCTGCATGGTTCTAGTCCATCCCACAGAGATGGCATAGCAAAATCTGATAAAGTACAGAAAGGGCCAACAAACCTGTCTGGAGGTGTGATACAGATTCTCTGTGAATTAAAGCTCCACAGTCTGGAAAAAAAAACAAAGGACTGAGATGAGAAACGGCAGAGGTTACAAAATCATTAAGTGGATGAAGAAGGTGAATAAGGAGCAATTATTAACACTCTAGCATAACACAAGAATTACGAGGCTTCATACGGAGTTATCAGATAGTAGATTTAAAACATGTTTTTCTCCCATAGCACACCGGTAAAGAGTGGGATGCTATAGAATGCTGCGAAGGCTAAAAGATTAAATTAGTTCAAAAGCACTTAGACTCATGGAAGAAAGGCTGTCAGGGCTAATAAACACACACCTGCAGGTACATCCTTTGGCTCTTGAAGCCTCTGTGCTACCAGCTGCTAGAAGTCAGTAGGTCACACCAGAATGGGCAGCACTGTATGCTGGTCCTGCTCCTAGACTTTGAGTTTTAATTTTATTTGTTTTAGTTCCTTTTGTATCCATTCTTAGCTTTGCTTTTTAGAGACTGCAGGCTAAGTGGCATTAGACATATGGTTACTCTTCTACTCACAGAGCAACAACTGTAGAAAAGCACCATCTCTCATTTGAGGCAACTGGGAAAGCAGCGTGGCCAAGATGAGATTTTCTGGGCTGGCAGTTCATTAACACAGCACCAGTAAAGCTACATCAGGGATCAATTTTTTTTTACTGTTCATTTTCAACTCCAAATAACTGTTTGGAACACTAGTCCTTTCCAGTTAGGTTTGGTGGATTGTGCTTCCTTAGAGAGGTTACAGCCTATAAAACAGCACAAAGTACAAAGTATGCTTTGGCTGGATGCTCCTCTTCTTGTAAAAAGCATGAGATTGGAGTAATGTGCAGCATGTTTTAAGTTACGTTGTAAAGCTGCCTCAAAACCACTTCCTAGAGGAACAATAACTCTTGGGAAGAAGTGCCAGCTAGGAATTAATACTGATAAAACCTACATTTTTATTCTTAGGAATTCTCAAGGGAAATGCTTTGCTTTGTTATTTTAATTTTTGTTCCAATGTGCTACCTTTAGGTGCTTTGGGAGTAAATTAAGCAAAGGAGTAGGTGACAGGCATAGATATGAAACAAGAACAGTGAACCTCGTGTCACTGAGCTTGTCACATGTGATTTGAATACTCCTGAGAAGATAAGCAATACTTTACGACCTGTTACCTTTTAAGTCAGCTGCCAGACTGCAGGAACAGGTTTCCCAGCTTCAAAGTGGATGAGTGAGGCATGTTCTTGGAAAAAAAAAAAAAAAAGAGAGAGAGAAAAAATGATCTCCAAAGGTATCTTTTCTGTTTAATACACTGCCAAGATTTTCCTTACGACAGGAAGATTTAGTCTGCAGGAACTGGAAAGCCAGGATTTGGCCCTCAGACATAGTAATAGGAAAGTTTAAATGTGAAATTATACTGCTAATGAGCCTAAGACAATTGGCAAGTCATTATCTCTTGTTGGAGAAGCAGTGTGAGGAAGAAAATCCAGTGCTGCCTGCAGGACCATTTGAGCTGCTAATGAACCTGTATGAAGGAAAGAACATCAAATCCAGGCCAGGAGTCCTTATTTGTTTATTTCTTCCTGTAGGAATTTGTCTGAAGCTGCTTTAGTTCAGGACTGTCTGACATCTTCAGGTTTCATCCAGTATCACGCCATCTTTGAATAAAGGGGCTCAGATATGTTTCCAGCAGAAATGGGTAGCTTTAGACAACTGCACCTTCCAAATCTCCCATGTTCTGCCTTTTCTTCTGCCCACCACTGCTTCGCTGTGAAGTTACTGATGGCACCGAAGTGACCACATGTCTAGCCTCAGGATGTTGCAGCTCCTCACTTTCACCTCAGCATTCCCCATTGTAATTGTTCTCCAGTTGTTCTCCAATCTTCTCCTGGGCCCTTTCAGTTCCCCTCCTTGTCTCCCCAGTCAAAGAAAGATGATCTTTAAAAGGTCTTTTCCAACCTAAACGATTCTACATTTCTATGGTTTTGTGAAATGAATATTTTTTCCCTAGAAAAGAAAGTCATAGGAATTTCCCCCTCCTTTCACCAACAAGGTGCGTTTGCAATGTTCAGATTAGTGGCCTTTCCACTGCCAGTTTAGAACTGAGCTTTTCTGTTGTAGCTTCACATCTGCGTCGGTATTTTGTTCATGACTGAGTGCAACCTGTCCTTCTGCTCTTTCATGCCTTCCTTAGCATCAGGAATCTGTGCTGATTTGAAGCTAATTGAAATATTTTAATGAGAGGAATTAGATCATTGGTTGTAAAAAGAAAATAACGATGAAGTCTGTATCATTCA
Organism: Tricholaema leucomelas; assembly: GCA_013400475.1. Taxonomy (NCBI): domain Eukaryota; kingdom Metazoa; phylum Chordata; class Aves; order Piciformes; family Lybiidae; genus Tricholaema lacrymosa; species Tricholaema leucomelas. Next base: position 352,496 of record WAAF01007540.1, read on the forward strand.
CTGGTTTGCTGAGGGATAAGAAGCTAAAAAATAAACAAGTTGTCCCACTCTGCTCTGGGATGCTTCCCTATTCACTTCCTCTTCACTCTAACCTCCCCACTAACAAATGACAACAAAAGCTTTGCTGGTTGGTTTTGTTTGCCTCCCTGGGAAAGCAGAGGTAGAAAGAGAGGGTAGCTTTGAGCTCCTTCTGGGCAATCTTCTTTGTCTGGGAGGGAGTTTGGATTTCTATATTATTCCTAATTTGTATATAGTTGTAAATATATATTGTGTGTATATGCTTGTCAATTTTGTTGTGCTGTAAATGTAGCTTCGTCTTACTTCTAAGTGTCCTGAGCTAGTCTGGTAAATTTTAATAGTGTGTCTGTGGGAGGGAAAGTTCCTAATCCACCACAACATCAGACTGGACTGTATTCACCTGCTCAGATTTCAGATGGAGCCTTTGATATCAGGCCCCATGCCATGATCAGATTTTCCTCTGGCCCTTAAGAGCATACTACCCTAAATGTCATCATCACTTCTCCATCTGCATTTACACATCTTGTCACTGCCTGAGACAAGTTTTTTCCTTCCTTCAGGCCACAGACCACTTGCTGTCCAAATGCTTTCTGTTTATTTCACCAAGGTCTAATAATTTCTGACTGTTTTTTTCCAGTTACCTGCCTATTTGGGCATTCCCAATTCTGTTTTTAAAAGGAAGGTAAAGCTCTCCTCTGGTTGGTATATTGCCTTATTTTAGCACTTTTATGCTAGTTTACATTAGGTCTGCTGTGGAGTGATTAACTGTCACTCCAGCCTCCCTGACCATCAGAAGGTGGCTAGCCTGGTGGAGAACAGGGAAGACATCCAGGGTGCCCAGTGGGGATGAGAGAGAGCTCTCAGTGGAAAGGAATCCTGTAGTGGAATTCTGCTAGGTTTTATATATTTCTGCTGGGTTATATATGTGTGTCTAAGAGGATTAAAATTTTCACAGACCTTTGTCAGACATTTCACTATTGATTCATTCAAGAGACTCAACACTCAATATTCAGTGTGTAGGGGAATAACGGATTCAGCTTTGCTTCCAGAAGCACCAGCTCACGTGGAACAGCTATTTGTTTCCAGTGACAAAGAAGGAACAACTCCTCATTTCTAAGAGGGCATCGAGAAAAAAACGAAGCTGACAAAGGAGGGAAGAAGTTACAGAGATTAAATAGTCAGAAAAAAAAACTTGTTTCCCATCCAAAGAAAATACACAGGAATAGAATATTTTCCTTAAACACCCTGATATGAGAAATGTTATCATTGCGCTGCTATGGGAAAGGATGCATTCTGCCTTCTCATCTCAGCTTGGTTTCAGCAGACAAGCAAAGCTAAAACTGCCTTCCTTGCACAGCTCACAGAAGATGAGTTTGCTTATCTGTAAAGTGCTGTTCTCCAACTGTAGTCTGAATCCTGACCATCCTGACCTCTGCACAAGGAGATGGTGGATTTACTGTTCCTGGAGGTGTTCAAAAAACATGTAGAGATAGCACTTTGGGACATGATCTAATGGCCATGGTAGTATTAAGTTGACAGTTAGACTTGATGGTCTTAGAGATCTTTTCCCAAATGAAACAGTTCTATGATTCCGTGGAGGAACCTGCGTATCCAGGGAAACAGAGTATCCAGAGAGCTGTGTACCATACCATTGAAGTCAACTGAACTTTGGCTCCTCAGTTCAAGATAAAGTTTTATGAACTGTCTGGGGAATAATGTATCATAGAATCATAGAATGTCAGGGGCTGGAAAGGACCTCGAAAGATCACCCAGTCCAAGCCCCCTGCCAGAGCCAGATCGCCTATACCAGATAACACAAGAATGTGTCCAGGTGGTTTTTTAATATCTCCAGAGAGGGAGATTCCACAATCCCCTTGGGCAGCTTATTCCAGTGTCCTGTCACCCTCACAGTGAAAAAACTCCTCCTCATGTTTAAATGAAACTTCCTATGTTTCATCTTCCACACATTACCCCTTGTCCTGTCATTGGGCATCACTGAGCAGAGCCTGGCTCCATCCTCCTGGCACTCACCCTTTACATATTTATAAACATTGATGAGGTGATATGCTCAGTACTTCATAAAAAGGGCTCGTTATTAAGACTACCAAAGCAGAATTCCATGATGTGTTGACTGGTTGAAAGATAAAGTTTATGCAGTTTGTGAATTACACCAATTTTGCACTGCTTGCCTATGGACCTGCAGCTCTGCGAGCAAAGAACCTGATGCTGGAACTTGGGGTGGCACTCTCAAGCTGAGCTTCAGAGAACAGCAGGAAGGGGAATCACATGTGGATCCTAGTTTACTAGCCCAGGCACACCACCACTTCCAATGACAGGGGGACAGAACTTGCTTTTTCTGTTATTAACCAATTTTGTCCAAATTATTGAACAATTGCAAAGTGTTGTTGAATTGCTAGCACAGCTCCTGGCAAAGAGCATCTAAAGTGCTCCTGGAGCAGGGCTCATTCCCAGTAGACACATGCTGTGATGGGTAGGAAAGGGTTATTTCTTCACAGAGAGTGTTATCAAACCTTGGAATCGTCTGCCCAGGGCAGTGGTGGAGTCTTGAAGTCCACCATGCCTGGAGGTGTTCCAGCAGCATGTTGACCTGGCTCTTAGGATCATGGTTTGATGTTGATCCTTCAGTGCTGGGCCAAAGGTTAGACTGGATGATCTTTGAGGTCTTTTCCAACAGACGTATTCTGTGATTCTGTGAAATACATGGTCGTGGGGCACTTAGTGCTGGGGAGCAGAGCTGGACACAGTTAATTTACTTGTCCAAAACCAGCTACAATTTCTACAGAGGAGAAGGTGACAGAACTTGATTTGAGTGCTCTTGAACAATCTATTTGGAAACGAGCAGTGAGTTTAAAAAGGGGCTTTACCAAGCAAAAACAAGTGCCTGCAGCAATCCTCTGGATGATACTGAACCATGAAGGGCTGCAGGCAGTCTTTGCTGCTGCTACATCAAAAACTCACATCAATCAGCTAGCAGCTACCAGCCAGGGGACATACAGCCACAGAAATGGTACTTGCTCTGTGCCAGGGAGTTTGGATATTGGTGCTGGCTCTGAGGAGGAGAAGGAAGTGAAATCACATGTTACAAACTCTGCTTTTAATAAAGATTTGTTTGCTATTGAGTTAAAACATCCACACAGACAATTCGTTTGGGTTGTAAACATTTGCTTCTGGTAGATTAACTTGGTCGTTGCCCTGCTTGTCAGTGCTGGTACTTGAGAAACTGAAAGCGGAAACAAGCAGAAAACAAAAGGAAACAGCTGAGCTCGTGTGCAGCCTCCCAAGTAAGTAAAGCAAGAGCAAATAAATAGCAATGATAATGTAACTGATGATTATAAGACCGCATAGGACACTTCCAAAACCTGAAATGGAAAAACCTATTTTCTCTCTCAGTCTGTTCTTGTTTAAATATCATTGAAATAACAGCGTGCCAAGAAATATAAACTGCAAACACAGCACTGTAATGTACACAACGTGAAATCAAACAAGCCAGAACAGATCTCTTGGCTCTTGCAGTTTTTTGTTTGCAAGATGGGAAGGCTGGAGGTGGGGGGTTATGCAGGGAGGGTATTATTTCTTGCACATGTTTGCCTGGTGCTGATTAACAAGGGTGATGTTAAAAACTTTCTGTGACTTGTTACAGGCTATAATCTTCAAATTTAGGGCCTTGTACTTCTCTTAGTCTAGGCACACAACCTCTATTGAGGAGCACAGAAAGCCTCATGGATTTTGTGTAATAGGCTTTCATATGGTCTAAGAAACAAAAATCTCCCTCTTAATTGTGCCCAGATTGACTTTTCTCACACTTTGCAGGCAGACCAACTGCATTTTGCTGGTTTATAATCTCTTGTCCTTAAAGAGTGTTTAAGAGTCTTTAAGAGTGTTTAAAAGAGATCTGATGAATACAACTGATTAATTGACTAGTTGGATATACAGCCTAGAAATGTTAAGAACATCCCAATGTGAAGAAAGCTCCCTCCAAAATTAGCCAGACACCTCTCATTTTCCTTGCCACATGCTCCACTGTTTCTTAGCCTTGGTTAACAGAAGCATCTTTGAACCTGTATTGCTCGGTTTTCACTTTCACTTTGCTCAGCCAAAATCCTCCTGAACATTCTGAGCTGAAGCTCCTGTTTCAAATCCCAAAAGGTCAAGTCTTCTGCAATGTGTGGGCAAATGGCTGTGACTGTGGTGATTCCCCTCTCCCTAATCACAAATGTCACCAGCACAGCCAGACATTGCCAGTGCAAACAGAGGGACCTCATGGATGGAAGCTCATGAATAGAAGTGAGACAGCTCAGAGAGCTTCTTCCAGCCCAACCCATTCTATGATCCTATCAAAAGCACAGCCGGCACATGGCTGGGAGCGGTGGGGCTCACAGACCGCAGCTCTGCTCCTTGCACCACACAGCATAGAAGCCCCCAGGACCACACCATCCCATCCCCTGCTGTTTGCCTCCCTCATCTCCCTGATGTTTTAGAGAATTACTGCTAAGTAGAAAATGATGAAAGTATATTACCTGTAAATTACCTGACTAATCATATGCTCTCTCCAGGGACCTATTAGGCTTCTAAGCCTGCGACTTAGTCATCCTTGCAGGCAAGCTCTCTCTCCTTCTTTTTCTGGTTTTGTTCATCAAGTTCATCCAGAATAATTGCTAGAATCTTTGTTTTCCTCCAAGCTAGCAGTTCAGTCTTGCCAGGCATTCGGATCTTCAATCTCTCTGTGGGAAAACAATTAAGCACATAGTTGACTTTCAGCATGTAAAGCTGATGGCAATTAGGAGAAGGGCAGGCTTTACAGGACTCTCTTTTTTTTTTGCTGTCAGCTCCTTCTGTATGTGGATGAACTGTTTTCTAGAGGCACTTGCCTCTCTCCACTGACTTATGGGGAAGTTCTGACAGCCTGTACACCAGTAAGAGCAGTCTAAATGTACCAGCCAAGGCATAGCGTGTGCATCCCTTTGAGTAGGGTATTTTGACTCACATGGAAGATAAGTCAAACACTATTTTTAGCATCCTTTATTGATTCCTGTATAATTTCCCTTGTTCTTCCTGTGGAAGTTCCTTCCTTTCCAGTGACACCAGCATTTGAAGTAGCACATCAATCCCTATTATGTGACAAACTTGACTTTTTTTTCCCCCCAAGCCTCAGCATGATGCGGAAACTCTTAAACACAAAGTCTTCCTGTAATTTAAACACCCAACCGTATGTGTAATTCAAATAAGATGTGGTCAGTACCACTGAAAATACTCCTGGGCTCAGCAGATAGTGCAGTTTGCTGGATTATTCCTGAGAGGCTTGGTACAGAGCCACAAAATACTTCATTTTGCTAGAGAAAAGAAGGTATGTGCCAGGAAGGCTAAACTCTAAATTACTTTTGCTTTGCTGACTGTAACATCACTCTTGTGGTTCTGATTTGTTCTACCCTTCTGAAAATTTCAGGAAAAAAGGCGATCATTCACAGTTTTACTGCACTTGTACTCAAGCAAGCCCTCTGAAAACCCCTAGAGGAGTTGCTGCTTTCAAAAAACTTAGAATCATAGAATCAACCAGGTTGGAAAAGACCTCTAAGATCATCCAGTCTAACCTATCACCTAGTCCTATCCAGTCAGCTAGACCATGGCACTAAGTGCCTCATCCAGGCTTTTTTTGAACACATCCAGGGACGGTGACTCCACCACCTCCCTGGGCAGCCCATTCCAATGGCAAATCACTCTCTCTGAGAACAACTTCCTCCTAACATCCAGCCTATACCTCCCCTGGCACAGCTTGAGACTGTGTCCCCTTGTTCTGTTGCTGGTTGCCTGGGAGAAGAGGTGAACCCCCTCCTGGCTGCAGCCTCCCTTCAGGTAGTTGTAGACAGCAATGAGGTCATACTTGAGCCTTCTCTTCTCCAGGCTAAACAACCCCAGCTCCCTCAGCCTCTCCTCATAGGGTTTGTGTTCCAGGCCCCTCACCAGCTTCGTTGCCCTTCTCTGGACACATTCCAGTATCTCAACATCTCTGTTGAATTGAGGAGCCCAGAACTGGACACAATACTTGAGGTGTGTCCTGACCAGTGTTGAGTACAGGGGAAGAATAACCTCCCTTGTCCTACTGGCCACACGGTTCCTGATACAGGCCAGGATGCCATTCTACCACCAGAGAGAATTTGATGTTTAAATCAAACCAAAATAATGGCAAAAATCTGACTGCTAGTTATGAAGTCAAGTCTAAAGGTAAAAGCTAAACATCAAGTGCCAGCCTGCATGTCAACAAAGAAAGTTAGGCCAGGGGAGGTGAACAGAGCTCACAAGAGTTTTCAGCCTCAGCAGTGGTGTGTGGAACATCAGAGCCTTTTAGACTAAGACTTGTCTATGTGTGCTTATCTATAAAGCACAGAGTGAAGCAAATGCTATGCAGTTTGCTCATCGACTATTTTCTCCTCATGTGTTTGGTGCTCCAGCCTTTGTCTCTGGAGGCAGCAAACTACCCATTATGTGGGGGATGTCAGCAGACAGATCATTTTCACATCTTAAGGACAAATAGCAGGAATCTCTACTGCTTCCACTAAAGGTCTAAGGACCACATTTTTAAGAAGCAGATGGTCCCATAAAAACACCAAGGGACACTCAGTGAGACTTAAGAAAGTTGGACTGTTTTCTTTGCTTCTGCTAAGCAGAAGATATTTGACTCTAGTCTGTTAGGGCTACATACTAAGTTTTCATTTCAGAAACTGTGACTGCATTGAAGAAAACTGCATTGAAGCACAGGGGCCCAATATCTGCTCAAGGTTCACAACCTAGTCAGCATGTGTGCACCAGAGGGAAATAGATGAGTGGAGGAAGATTCATGTTTGTGCTGTACATGTAGAGAATAGAAGCCAGCTATGAGATGTTGTGCTTTGCACTCATGGCTCTTCCACACTGCCATACACTTCTGTACTGGGGAAATGAAGGGATTAACTGAATTGGTGATGTTTGTGACGCTGCCATGCCTACCAACAAATACTACTTTTTGACCACTGCCTAGGTAAGAGCTTCCTAGGTCCGTGCCAAGCTGTTCAGTAAAACAAAAATCTTCTTTTGGCTTCCCACTGACCAGGTTTAGAAACACAAACATGGAGCAAATAACAGACCAAAGAAAGGAAAGGAGAGACTTCTTCCTCCAAAGGATATGACAGCCAGCAAATTATGGGAAAAATGGGTAATCTTTTAGCTAAAACTGTTTATTGTCTGATTCAGGTGAGCCCTCCGGAGATACATGAATCCCAAAAGACATTGAAGGAAGCTTGGTATATTTAGTCAGTGGTGACAAACCAATAGCCCTCAACATCACATAAGAGTTTCCTGTCCTCCTAGATAGGTGACCAGTTTGTGTTTTGAATGTCTAGACCAGATGCTTAACAAATATTTTACAGGCTGCAGTATTTTTATCATTTTCTTCCTAACTCTGAATAGTTCTGAATGCTTCATGAAACTCAAGTAAAAGCTAAACTCCACAGCTGTTAAGCAGCTTGCTCAGAAATTTAGCTATCTACCTTGCTGTGCTGTTCTGAAATGCTTTAGATGAATGTTCTTGTGCAACACCAGCCCTGGCTTCCACGGTGTGCATTAGGACTGTTATAAATAAGTTGTGAGTTACATGGGCCTGACATGGTATTTATGAAAAGACCATCTTTGCTCCTTTGAAACAGCCACCCAGCAGAAAGTCTGGCTCTTGTACAAAGGCATTTATTCGGTGCATCCCCTTTAAAGGTCAGGAAAGAAAACTGAGAAGATGGGTAATTGCAAAACTGGTTCTGGAAACATGCTCTTATCTGCTGGACAAGAGGGGAATGCCAAGAAGGCAGGGAGGTGAGCTAAAGCAGGCTCAGGGAAGATGCAAATTCCGGGACCCTCACGTAGGCAGATGTTATGAAAAGAATTCCTCCTGCCTTTGCCAACTCTGAGGAGTGCTGCGCTGTCTCCAGCCAGCAATGGATGCATGCAAGGCAGAGAAGAGCCATACATCATTTACTCACCTGTCAATTCTTTGCAAGAGTGGGAACAGGAAGGAAAAAAAATTCTATATTTTAACATGACATTTGGGCTACCCTGGTTCAATACAGGCTATCCTTTTCAATCCCAAATCAACCTCCCTAGTCAGACATGAAATCTGATCTGGCAGACATTTAAATACCAGAACCTGTTTTCTGTAGACTCCAGTGCACTTAAGGAGATTTTAAAGCAGTGTTGCTGTTAATTTCAGATACATTCATGGTCTGTCTGATAACAGTTGAAGAAAACAACCCAGTGTTACTCTACTCCCTCTTCCTTGGGACCTGTTCTCTGAGATGGGCACTACCCTGTTTCGCCTACTCCAGTACTTTGTGTCCACAGTCTCACTGATCCCCAAGTTACATCCATGAAGCACTTGCTGCACTTTGCTATATGAGAGCGAGGACTTGCATTTTGCTATGCACCATATGCAAGCACCTAACATCTGGCACATTTGTTCCTGACTGTTGGGACTCACAGCCTCTCCTGCACACCTCAAACACAAGCCTTGATCCTTTCTCTATGGCTATATGTTGAAGGACTCAGTGTGGTCCATCACTGAGCACACTGAAAACTTTTCTGCCAAGCTTTCAACGGCAACTCCATAGTGCGTGAAAAATGAATGGGCAGGACTGATCAGCTTGCAAAGTGGAAAGTTCCTCACACAGTAGGAGGTGCTTTTGTTGCAGGTGCTGCTTGCTCCCATGCATAGGCATAAACTACAATTTCTGAGTTTCTGGTGCTGCTAAAACTTACTGAACAGACAGAGAGCCCATCACGGAGTTGCAGGGGTGGTACTAGGTACAACTTGGATCCACCAAGCTTCAAGTGGAAGATGTCTAGAGACTCCTGAAGCTTCTCCTCCATAAAGACCAGATGAAGATGTAGTTCTTTCGAAATCACTAGATGTGTGTAACTGCTCCATATACACTAGCTGTTTCTTCCATTGTAGAGACAACAAAAAGAGATGTCAGATCATATCTAGAGTTAGATGAGAAGCATAACGTGATGGAGATGCACATCTCTTAACTGCAAAATGAGACAGGCAGATGAGAAGCATAACGTGATGGAGATGCACATCTCTTAACTGTAAAATGAGATAGGCAGCAAGATCTCCCTAGCCCTGCTGTGGTGTTGGAAAGCTTGCATTCCCACTGCTATTATTCCTTTTATTGCCCTCATGAAGACATTAATTGCTTCATGCTTCCAAAGGCTGCTCTTTTAACAAGCTGTGACTCCATCTACTCAGTTGGCTGGAAATGGGTTTCACTGGTGTTTGCGCCAGGGCGGTGGGAGAAGAAAGCCAGCCACAAATGAAGCAGCAAAGCACATAAGCACTGAGCAGTCTGGGGTATACAGCTGGCTCCTGCCAAGCGAGTGAAACATTAGCATTCTGCTCTCCATCCAACGTCCACGATAGTTAGGGTAAGAATAAAATATGAACTTAAAGCATTTGCACAACAGCCATCAGGCCATAATGAGATTTCTATCCTGTGGTCTCTTGATTATTTTAAACTGGTCAAGCACTTCATGCCATATGGTTTAGATTTATGTTTTACTTGTATCAGACTTAGGCCATGCAGCTTGAAACATGCATTTATGGTGGATGAAAGGAGGCCACTGTGGAAAATCTCTCCTCCCTGTCCTTCCCCTCCCGTACATGTGTATGATCATATCTTGTTTATGTTGCAGGCAAGGTTACAGGAGTGACTAAATTACAAGCCTACTGTCTTCAGTGTTCCAAATCAAAAAAGAGGAACACCTCAGACACCTGAAAAACGCTGGGACTGACCATAAGAAGACCGAAATGCTGGGATCACTACTTCAAACACATGTGTCAGAAGAAAATGTTTGTTTATGGACAAAAAGCCAAGTACGTCTGCACCTGACATAATAGTGTAGGCATCTCCTCTGGTAGCTACAGACATTTGAAAAGCAGAGCTCCCACAGTAAGCTACCAACCCATCTAACAAATTGTGAATAACAAAGAGGAGCTGGAGCTGAGGAGCCCCTTTCCCCACTTAACTTTGGGGTTTTGCAGGAGTACAGGCTGGTGCTTCGTGAGAGCTTACTTCTTGTGGTTCCACAAAGGCACAACATTCATCACTTACAGCTGTGGTGGTGACGATGTTGTTTCAAGCCAAATGCATGGCTCTCAAAACACAGGTCTGAGATTCACCAAATGGGCACCCCTGTGATAGACTCTGACAGACTTGCTGTACACACTTTCCCTCTTTTATGAGTTACACTCACTGGGGAAAAAACAAGAGGGAGGGAAGATAAGCAGCTTGTGCTGCTCAGGGTGGTTATACCTGAAGCTCCTTGTGGAGCTCTGTAATGAGGAGTGCTAGAACTCATTTTAATACAGCTGGTAACTATCATTTCAGTCTTTTAGGGTTTTCATTTGCAAGCACTGGGCACCCACAGTCCTCTTAGTGACTCTGCCTATCACTGAGGATCTTTTAAAGTCCTCCATACATCCAGAAAGAGAGACCAGATCCTTAATTCACCTACGAAAGTGTTTTAAAATGTATGTGTTTGATGCTGTGAATTGGGGGCTATGGTTGGAATGTAAAGAGAGTAATATGAGCTTGAAATAGATCTTTCAGCTGTCTAGGAGACTAGAGAAAGCTGAATATTTGGGTATGCTTATGAGCTGAGTAAGAAGCCATGCAGATGTTTGGCATGATTCAAACACTGTCAGCACCTGAGGATGTAAGGAGAGAGACCAGCAGGTCAAAGATGGTAGGTAAGCGGTAAGTGTAGGAGAGGAGCCTAATAGTGGTGGTGTCTGTGACAAGCAAGTGAGCAGGTACCAAGGGTGACTTTGGAAGTATTGGTATCCCACTTTGCTGAGGAACATGTTTATTCAGGAACAATTAAAAGAGAGTAAAGAGCAGCTGCCCCCTGTAGATTATCTCACTATTTATAGAAACCTCTCACACATCTTTGAAACTTTCTCATTTCAGCCTTGTCCTTCTCTTTAGTGTGATTAACCTGGTGAGTGTTTCTCAAGGTCACTAACCCCAAGATGGTGTCACTGGGAGGGACAACCTAAGGAGGCTGGCTGAGGAGGACATCTGGGCTTTGCATTAGCACTGCTCTGAGAAAGCATCCAGTCAGCCAAATCAGCACGTCAGTGAAAGCAATCCTTAATCAACAAAGTGGCAACATGGGCAGGTTGAACGCCTCTGGCCTGGGGCCCCTTCCTTTGCTTATTCTTGGTGTCCTGTGAATTGTCTGCTAGTGGCTGTCTCTTGACTAGGTTGCACTTTCTACTCTGTGACTCTGTAATTAAGTTTTTAGGAAATAGATTCTGAGCATTATTGTTCTGCATGAGGGTTTAGGGACTTTTATGTTTCATTATGTTCTGGGAACAACTTATTTCAGGTCCGTGAACAAACCACACAGGCTTAAGGCAAATTCTACCACCAGGTGACCTGCTCATTCTAGAAAGACTTTGCTTGACATACTGTTGATAGGAAGCCTCCAAGGAGACAGCAACAGCTGTCCTCTTTGATTTAAATGCCTAGGATATTTAAAAATCTAAGTAAGTTGCTTTCTTTTGAGAGGTGCTGAACAGACAATGTCCCTTCATTTGTAAAAAGGTCCTACACAGAGACCTTAGAGCCTGCACCATGGACTCCTATTGAGACAAACTGACAGAGTGGGGGCTATTCAGTCTCTCTCAGAAGAGAAGATTCCAAGGAGACCTTATTGTGGCCTTCCAGTATCTTAAGGGGGGCTCTAAGAAAGCTGGGGAGAGACCTTTTAGGGTGTCAGTTAGTGATAGGGCTAGGGGGAATGGAACAAAAACTAGAAGTGGGTAGATTCAGACTGGATGTTAGGAAGTTGTTCACCATAAGGGTGGTGAGATACTGGAACAGGTTGCCCAGTGAGGTGGTGGAGGCTCCATCCCTGGAAGTGTTTAAGGTCAGGCTGGATGAGGCTTTGGTTAAACTGATCTAGTGTGAGGTGGCATGGGGGGGCTGGAACTGGGGAACATGGCTGGGGCCACAGCAAGGAGGCTGGAACTAGACGACCTTTGAGGTCCCTTCCAACCCTGACAATTCTATGATTCTATGAATTCTGTAATTCTATGACTCCAAATTTGAAAGTGCTAGCTGATATTCTTGCTGTCTCCCTGGCCCTGGCACAAATGGAGACCTGAAATTCTTTCCACTTATCTCAGTCCATGACATGTCTGTTTTCATAGGCACATGTAACCAAGAGCAGATTTGTGGCCCACCACCTGGGTGGTGTGGATAAGTGCAGGCTCAGAGATGTTCATAGATATGGAGTGTCCCTATTTGAGCTCTAAGCTCAAGACAGAGCTCAAGTGATTGAGTTGGTCAGTTAACCACCTCTCATCGAGGGTTAATACACATTAGAATCATAGAATCATAGAATGGTTTAGGTTGGAAGGGACCTCAACGATCATCCAGCTCCAACCCCCTGCCATAGGCAGGGACACCTCCCACTAGAGCAGGCTGCTCAAGGCCTCATCCAGCCTGGCCTTAAACACCTCCAGGGAGGAAGCATCCACAACCTCCCTGGGCAACCTGTTCCAGTGTCTTACCACCCTCACTGTAAAGAACTTCCTCCTAACATCCAGTCTAAATCTCCCCTCCTCCAGCTTAAACCCATTCCCCCTCGTCCTGACATTACTAGACCTTGTCAATAGTCCCTCCCCAGCCTTCCTGTAGGCTCCCTTCAGATACTGGAAAGCCACTATAAGGCTAAAAGTATGCACATGGGCTAATTACTAGGAATCAGGAGAGCAGTGACTAATTCATGTGCCTGAAATCCTCTCTTCTCCAGCCTGATGCTGAAGTGCATGCCCTGCATCACCACCAGATTCTGGCTCTAGCGATACTTGGGCAGCTCCAGGATAGTGAATCCAGCCTCACGAATGAGAATATTAGTCTGTCCCCTCCTAAATATCTCTCAGTGCTACCTAGGTGTGGTTACACACAGTGATTGAGATTTCTCACTATGTGTCATACAAGCACTTAGAGGAAAAGCTTTCTTTGCACAGACCTCCATTAATGCTACCTGAGATCTCTAGCTTGCAGCTTTTTACCAAACAAAATGCTGTTTCTCTCAAAAAAAGGTGATGTCAGCCAAATGAGCCTTATTTATTCAACAAACATGACTTTGAGAATAGTAGCAGAAAGTCCAGCTCTGATCTTAGTCAACCTTGGGCTGTTTCAGCAGCCAGAACTTTATCAGGAGCTGTATGAAGTCAGCCATTAATCCATATGAATAACACATGGATACTTGAGCATAAAAACCTCCAAACATAAGTTTTGTTTCCTCTTTTTTTTATATCCCCACTGTAAAGTGCTATTGAGTAGGACAAAATCAATAGTTGCTTCTTAACAGGAAGCAGGTCAGGCAGGTTTATATTTAGAATGGGAGTGGTTTAAAATGAGGGCTGGGAGTTGCCTCCAAACATTGTCATTTTGTCTTTAATGGAATATACATCTTCCCTCACTTTTTAAATAGCACAACAATCTTGCAAGCTTTCCTTAGGCCCATAGATGGCATATTCCAACTACTTGTGTTCAGTGAAACCAGCAATGGGATGGAGAGCAGAACAACCTAAAAGGCAAGATTAAAACAGAAATATTTCTTCACAGGCACGAGGGAATCTGAGGCTGTTGTCCCCCAGAATTCAAAGACAGAGAAGTGAGAGGCTGAGAGGTGATTTGGTGAATGCCCACAATGGATTCTCATCAGCTCCCTCTTGTCTAATAATAGACAAGAAAAGTAATGTGATGAGACAAAGCATTTGTGTTTTCCTGAAGACAAAAGCAGACTGGAAAATGAGGCACAAGATGTAGATCAGATGTGAATTACAAAAAAGCATACTAACAATGAATCCCAGAACCAGAGACTTCCTTCCACACAGCTTTTACAGTGGCCTCAGCACTGCTGTGGTTCTCGTCACACTGGCTAAGACACTGAAATGATCAAGTTTTACACTAGTGGTCTCCCTGGACAAGAAAGGCAATGGAAGGGAAAGAAAAAAGCACCAGAGCTCAAGTCTGTTCTCTGAGAGAGCTAGCTGTCAAAAAACCTGATGAGGATGAAAGATGGGCAAGGCATAGCTTGAGCTTCCCTGTGGCCAAAGTCTCGTCCAGGAGTATGTGCAAAACTAAAACTGTGTCTTTCTCTCCCATCTTGAATTCATACAAGCTACTCACACAAAAGCTGTAGACAGGGTAAAGGAGAAGAGAACAAAGAGTGAAGTCATTTGGAATTAGTTATGGATGATCTACCTGGTTTCTGTGAAGAACAAGATTTTATGTTCTCAAGAGTGTTTTCCAAGCAGGCAGAATTATTGGCCTGCTGTGATCATCAGTGCTACATTCTGGCGCTGAAAAGCTCACACAGGAACACAGTGGGACAAAAGAACTCAGCACAGTATAGCCTTCAGCAGAAGTAATCTGCTAGGGAGGACATTCAGAGCTCTTCTGATTATCTATGTGCCCACCACAGAAGCCAAGTTCATTCCTAGCTCAGCAAAATTGGTGCTCAGGTCTGTTACACATTTCACCATGCAACAGCAAGGAATAGTACTGCCTGGCATCACTGGCAGGACAGGTTTTGATGCCATCAGATACATCTCTGCAGCCTTAACAGTATCCATGGCAGGACATGATCCCCAGTGCCCAGGCCGAGTGGCACAGAGAGGGGTTCATCCCTGCTGCTCATTGTAGCCCCCCCTGATGAAGCCTGGTGACACCTGCCCTGAAAAGTATGTGGCCAAGCTCTATTTTGTGGCACCCTAAAACCTTTGTTTTTCATTTCAGCACATCTGAAATGAGTGTATTATAGAGTTGGGGAGTTAATAGCAGGATGATGGAGCTAACACATTACATGCTCTGACACATGGCACAATAAGCAGTCCAAGAGTACGAAATGCTGTGTTGATGAGTGGAACTGAAACCTAGTGCAGTCCCAGTGTTGTTCTTTACAACATGAATCTTTTTAGTCCTTTAGAAGATGACCTCCAGACATTGAACTTGGGGAAATCAGAGAGCCTGTTTCAGAGAGAACCCTTGGAGCTCAGTATCTTCCATGAAGTATGGATGCTTAAAGAACTACAACCCAGCAGCAGATCAGGCAACACATTTATCTAAGCTTTTACATGCACTCTGACCACTTGCTGGTTCATCGAATCACAGAATCAACCAGATTGGAAGAGACCTCTAAGATCATCATCCAGTCCAACCTATCACCCAGCCCTATCCAATCAATTAGACCATGGCATAAGTTCATAAGTTAGGCCAGCATCAGATGAACCCTTTGACGTCATCCTTGTGAGGAAAATACTGCTGAGTTCTACCCATATGCTTCTGCTGTGAGAAACAGACTAAGCTAGCAGAGAGCTCAGCAGCATGTCATTTTAGCAAATATGTTCTATGCTAATAGGTCAACCTCTATCAAGGCTTGTCACACTTTCCCCACCCCACCCCCTCCCAGGTTTTGGCACCTTCTGCACTATAAAGAAACCAGAAAAAAAAAATGTGTTTTATAGAGCCATGTTTGCTGTTGCAGAGTTAAAGATACCTTTGTAATCTAAACTGCAGTCCTTCAGGAGATCTGCAGCAAAGCTCACTAATACCTAATAAAATAAACAGTGAATGGGGAGAGTTTATATTGGAAATTATATCAATAATAGCATTAGCAAAGCAGACTATATGCAAGGGCACTGAGAAGTCATCAGAAATTGTTCTGATGATCCTCAAATAACAAAGACTTATTCATCTTTGTTTTTGTAGCTCATGCAATGGTGAATTTTCCAGTGTCCTTGAAGCCTGCCAAGAGTGAGGAAAAGAGAAAGAAAATTTAGGAAAGTGATGGGAATGTACTGCAAATATGAGGCAACAGAGGGCAGAGAAATGTGGAACGAGCTTTGATGTGGAGCAGATGTACCCTTGCATTCTGAAGGCAAAACTGATGCTGAGACTTCTCTGAAAACAAGAACTTGGGAAAAGCCTTCTGTCTCCCTTTAGCTTTAACCAAGAACCATTCCAGAAGCTAAGATGGATAGTGGAAACATTTCCAATAGAGCCCCCAAACTTTTCCCATCATAAAAAGCGAGCAAAAAGCAGGCAGAGAGATTTTCACTCCTGGGTACACAGCAGTGCCTTTCCAAACTACTTCTGGGTTCAGACTCTCTGCAAAATATCCCATGTTACCCTCCCTCTGGGGATGTTTGCTCTGTCTCCTACAAATAAAGCTAGGGAGTTGTATCTACAGTGTTGTGCAAAAGTGATCAACTGAAGTAATGTGCAAATAAGGAAGTGTAGCTATTATTGGTATATTGCAATGGCAGAAAATAGATGACAAAGACATGAGCAATGGCTAGTTACATTATTAGTTCAAATACTTTCTGTTTTTCTTATGGCACATGGCATGAGCCTTTCAAGCTGTTAGCAGCATTCAGAAAACGATGGGAGGAGGGGGACATCCATGGGTTATTTGGTATCAGCACTGAATCCATACCTTGGGGAAACCCTGTGATGTTAACATTTCTGTTATACTGGTCTGGGCAGAGATTGGAGAGCAGTTCTGGCCTTACAAGAGACTAATGGCAGAAGTTACCCTGAATCTAGCAGAACTGACCTTTAACCCTTTACATGCTTCTGCTTTATTAGAAACATCTGTCAAAGACAAAGAGCTGACAAGTAGATGTGAGGGTTTTCCATGTGGTTTTGCATCAAAGTATATTGAAATGTATACATATCCATGTATGTCATAACATATGCCCCTACTGGGTAAAGAAGCACGTGTAAAGATAAGATGCTTTGAGATGTCTTTTCCCCATGAGTCAGAAAGAATAATTTAAAATAATTCTAACCATTTAATAAGAGGAAAACAGCTTCATTCAATTAAATGGATAGAAAAGCTAAGTGAGAATCTCAAACTATACAACACAAGAATATTTTTTCATACAGAATTGACTTCTGCAGCCTGAGTTCTGTGCTGTATATGACTCCTTTTCTGCCATTTTGGTGGTTGAAAGTTAGAAGTGCTTGCCATCTTCTAAATGAAAATACTTTCCCCTCCTTTTAACCTACTCTGTTCAACAGGAAGAAATTACATGATTCATCAATACCACGATTTTATGTGTGTTTCCTTCATGACTTACTGATTTCTATTGGATGTGTTAACAAATAAAATAAAAATCATGTAAGATGAGAACAATAAGAATGAGAACAGTTACTGAGGACACACACAGGTGTCAAAAATGCTCTCTATAGCATCTGAGCCTCCAGTGAAAGGTGCTGTTACCTTTCTATGCCAGCCTTGGTGCACAAGGAGTCACACAAGACCAGAGGTTTTCCAAGTGGAATACGTTGTCCAGGCAAGGTTTGTACAAAAGAATGCTTGACATGTCAAGTAGTCAAGTTGTATGAGAAGGGCTACAAGTGCTCCTCTACTAGGATACACCCAAAGCCTCCAGAAATTTCCTCTCATGAGGAGTGGTGTCATATCCTCCATTTTAGTCTGAAATTCCTCATGTTTGCCACAGCCAGGAAAAGAAGCAAGGGACCTTGCACCGGCTATGCTGTGGTGGTACCCAGGAGCCCCATACAACTGGCTTAGAGTAAGTACTTGTTTCTCTAAGTATATGAGAAGTTGGTGGCAATTTATCTCTCAGCCATTATTAGCTCTAGCTCCTGGAAACCAGGAGAGAAGATGTGGGTGAATCCACGCTGTTATGGCTGGAAAGACACCCTTATTTATTTGTTCTTTGGGAGATGTCACACTGAGACAGGGAGTTGTAATGGAGATGCCCTTGGCAGACCTGGAGGGGGAGTCCCCACATAAGCCTCAGATCCACCTACTCAACAAGAGATCTGAACGAAAAAGTGAATTAGTGCAAATTTTTTTCTGGACAAGTGCACAGAGGCCCACCAGGCTTTCACAGCCTGCCCTGGCCAGTACTTCCCATACAGAAGCCTGCAGAGGAGGCAGGATTGGACCTAAGAATGTCAGTTAAGGTTTAAGCTGAAATAAAATCTGCCCTATGGCAGCAACCAAAGTCTAATGTTTTATCACACACCTGTTGAGGTATAGGCAGCAAGGGATCCTTCAGAGTCCCCAGTGCATGAATGAGATTGATTGAAGTACAAACAACAACAACAAACCAGGTATAAAAAGCCCCCTGAAAGCAAGGTAATTGCTTCCAGATGTTTTGAAATTCCCTTCAGAAATGCATAATCAAATACTGCATGAGCAAGACACAATAGCAGAGGTAAGGAGAGTCAGGAATATGTATGAGGAACACTGCTGAGGGTGTCTCTTCTTTCATCAGGGGCATAAAATACTTAACAGCCGACAGCATCCGAAATCTGTGTTTTGAGTGGTGACTTGCTATAGACTTTCGGGTTGAGAGCCCGTTAAAAAGAAAAGATTGGCATGCTAATTACAAATGAACACAGCCACGACAATTGTTGTTGGCCACAAGTGTTTCAGGCCTTAATTAAATGTGATAAGATACACAAAGGCTTAGTCTATTGAGCGGCATGGGACCCCTGCTTTTCACTTGTCTTTGCGTATGGTCTTACAATAAACAACAAAGTAATCTCAGAGCCTTACTTCCCTTTCAACTATTTTAATATGTGCAATATTTGGGTTCATTTAACTTTATTTAAAAATCAGGATTTTCTTATAAGGCCAGCCTGCATTCTTACTATTTTTTAACTCCAATTAAAAAACAACAACCAACATCTGTGTTGCACTTCAAACTGTTACAAACAGGTTACTGTGGAGACTTGGGTCTGATGATTGCAAGCCTGCCTCCACCTTCTGCCCTGAAGAATAGATTTGAGACTCAGGTACCACAATGCTTCACTGTGTCTTGAGTCACATAGCCAGTGTAAAGAACTTAATTGCCCAACAACATATATAAAAGAGCCCTAGAAGGTCTTCAGCTTCTACATATGATTTTTGAAAGACCATGCCCCTCCTCACAGCATACTTGAGTCTGAACTGAGTACCAGAGAGTACTGTCTTAACATCCACTGCCCAAAAGCAATTTAAGAGGTGTGTTTTCCAAACAAGCTGCTCCCACTATGAATGAACAGTTTAAAACACAATCGATTATCTGCATCAGCAGGTACCATAGTGATTAATAGGCTTGCATGCAGTATGTAAATAATTGAATGAAGTACTGAAGGAAATCAGGGAAAAGACAGAGGAAAATCACCAACTATAGATTTTCAATAGTATTAAGACATCCATTTTCCTTGTGTTGTCTGCCTTTTTTTTTTAAGGAACATCTGTATCTGTGTATTCTTTGGCTTAAAAGGCAAGCACAAAACAAAGCCAATACAACTGGATGTGGTTTCTGAACAGGGATCAATGTGGTTGGAGCACAGCTCATTCTTCTACGCCAAAGTAGGGCTGGAGAGGTAATCTGTCTCCCTCTGAGGTAGATGTTTGTAATTAAGACATCATTCCTCATCAGCCTCTACCAAAAAAGAAAAAGTACTTTATTCTCTGTGGTTCCAATAGGCAGCTGAGGAAAGGATTAAAGAAATTACACCAAGCTGAACTGCCACTGTTTCTGAGGATGAACTTGCTCACCTTGGATCTTAGCAGCAGGCCCTTCTCTAGCTGTGGGGAGCTCCCCAAGCACATGTACACTGGTGACAGGAAGGAGTGTGAAAGCAACCTGCAGTGTTTCCAAGCCCATGCGCTTCATCTTTGCCAAACTCTTCCTCTTTAGCATCATGCTAAAGTTGGCATAAGGCTGTTTCCCAGCGCAGTAGATCTGCAGAGAAGGGGCAGAGTACAGAGGCTATGCCAAGGACTTCTTTCCTGCACTCACAGGTCCAGATCTCTACAATTTTGTCCTTTTCAGGGTCATTTCCACTGATACATGTTGAACACAAGACATTCCAGGTGTGAGTTTGTAGCATGCTGCTTCTCTTACCAAGACACAAATCACCAGCTGCTGCAAACTATGAAGTTAAGAATGCAGAGCCTTGTTTTGTCAGGCTTTTGTCCCAGAAGCTCCACCTACCAATTCAGTCTTTTCTCTGGGTGTTGAGAAGAGCTTCCTAAACTGCTTATGACCTAGAACTGTGTTTGAGTAACTTGGGTTTCTGTACAGTGTTCTTTTTAAAAGAATTATCATTTTTAAATGTCCTTATGAAAAAAAAAAACAACTACTCTAACATATTTTTAAGAAAATCTAAGTTCATGGACCAGCTGCCAATGGCTACAAATTTATTAAGTTATCTTAGGGTCTAAAGCTTTTGATGAGGTCTGCGACACTTTGTAAAGGATCCTCACATCTGACGCATAAAGGTACATCCAGGATGTGCCCATCAGACTGCATTCACAGCTCTAGTCCTAACTATGGTAATTTCCAGCGAGACTGACTGATGACCAAGCTTGGCAGGAGTTGCCCTCATGGTTGACTGATTGTGTTTCTGGTGCTCTTCAAAAGCCAAATCCTCTAGGGAAAGAGACTTCTGATATCTAGAAGGTATTCTGTCTCCATGTAGCCTGAGAGGAGTTTGGTCTGTGGCACTGTGTGCCCACAGCAAGGATAAGATGCCTCTGTTTTGTACAGCCCTAGCCTAACTGCCACCTGGAGGATGGGCCAACACCCTTTTTTTATCAGTCTGATGAAGTTGATGTTACATGCCTCTACTGAGCAAGGAGAGCAAAGCAAGACATCAGCTTGCTCCAGCTTTTAGTATTTCACATCTTCCTGCCACCAGATACCTCTCTGCACTTTCCCCTGACCCTCACTGCAACCATGTGCTGCCATTACTGAACCAGGGCATTGTGGCAGAACGGCCACAACTCACCAGGGTGAGAGGTTTCAGGCTCGCAGCCCACAGGTGAGCTCTGGCTCCCAAGCCAACCCACTCTCAACTCTTTATCCAGCCTTTTGCATCAGATCCCCATCCCAGTACAAACCACAGACTTACTTGGTCTGGACATTTGTAGTCACTTATGGTGGAGAGAAGGACAGCAATACAACTCCTTTGTCCCAAAGAGGAAGACTTCTGCTTTACTTATTTATGTTGAACGAGTAAGTAAAAGCTCCAAGTGAGAGAAGTCTACCACATTACCTGATCTGGTGGAACAGCTGACATGAGAGAAAAGCAAGAGGTCCCCATTAGGGGACATGAGCTTCTCCAGAAAAATTAAGGATTAATCTAAATTTATCTTACTCTGTCAGTCTCTCAATATGCTTGAGACTAACCAAAGTGAACTCACTTCCATCATAATCCTCTTTGAGGCATGCACAGGGACGCCCCAATGGCTGAAAGCCTCCACGTCTTTCCGCCTGCCCCCCCCTGCCTTATATTAACATGGGCTGTGATTATGTCATGTGTTTTCCAGCTGAGTTTCTGTTATATCAAATAAATCGTGCCAGAAAAAAAACCACTTCAGCAGCCCTTTCCCCCTGGTATGCTGCAGGCAGTGTGTTTGAAAGCCCTCTCTCTGGATCAAAAGGCTTTGACCTTCTCCCATTGGCATCTGGCAGTAAAGCATTTGTCTCTGCAGCAGTCACACACCAGGAGGAAAAAAGGAATGAAAACTTACCACATCTGAGTTTGCTCCTGCCTCTTTGCTCAGCATTTTAATGTTTCTGACACAAATCCTCCCTCTTTGCTTTTATGAACAGCTGTTGTGTCCTTGTTTGAGTTAAACCAGAACTGATTCTGTGCAGTGATTTCACTTTTCAGCTCAGTCTCTCCTAAGTGACTGCAATTCCTGAAAGTAAGAGCATGTTCTCATTGACAGCATCTGCTTCTATTAGCAATGATGCTGGATGTTTTACTTAGTACCAAGGTTTGGCAGGACCAAGGTCTCTGCTAAATCTTGTGTACTGCATTGAGGTTTCAGAGTAAAAGCCCACACTTTCAAGGAGGAGTAGACAGGCTAAATGACCTTAAACTGACCGTAAGGTATTCCATATACATCATATTCACTACAATGTAGATACCACAAATGTCTTGTCTCTTCTTTTTCTTTTCTTCAGTGACCAGTGTCCAAATAGGGTCTGGTCCATTCTGCCTTTGATGCTTATCCATGAGCTCATAGAATCATAGAACTGTCAGGACTGGAAGGAACATTGAGGATCATCTGTCTCCAACCCTCCTGCCATGGGCAGGGACACTTAGATCAGGTTGCTCAGAATCGCATCCAGCCTGGCCTTAAAATCTTTCGGTTCCTGAACCCAGTTCCAGAATCCAGCTCCTGAATATGGTTCCTGTCTGCTGCTGAGGCCAGTCTGGGACTTCTGCCACGGCATCAGTTGTGATGGTCACTAATTGCCATTAGGAGTTTGAGTTCAATATGGGGTTTGTGTATGTTTGTCCATATACTATTTTACTCTTACTGTTTTCATTAAAGTAGTTTTAGATTCTTTTCCAATTCATAAGACTCTTTCTCTTTATTCCCTTTCTTTTTTCCTTTGGGAAGAGAAAGAGGTTAATAGAGAGTGTCTGTCAGTTATTTAATGGCTGGCCCATTCCTAACCCTTGACATCTAGCTACTCTAGTAAAAGCAGAATTCAAAAGCAATGGCCATGGATGCACAGCTGGACCTTCATTTAATTGTTCAGAGCTTATTTCATGGTTCATCTATGTTTGGACAGTCTCCTGCTTTCACAAGCACTCTGAAGGGCCAAGAATGATAGCAAAAGCAAAGACAGAACTGAATAGCTACAGTGCACATAAATACTTAATTTCCCTGTCTGAACAGTTCTCTTGATGTCATTATTATGGGAAACCAGAGCACAGTTAAATGCTTATGCATTTGTAGGGCTTAGACCTTAAACAAGCAATGGGTTGTTCCACCCAGAAGGAATTATTTCTGTTATTCTTGAAGGAAAGGAAAGCAGAACTGTGCAATAGTTCAGTGTAAGTTTTTTTTTGTGCAGTGAGAAACAAGACATTATCAGCACAGAATTGACTGGGAAAGTGATAAAGATCACAGTGATTTTCTATACTCAGGACCAACGACTTTTCTACTCATCCTGCAGAGCAAAGTTTTTGACAGGTTGATTTGCATGAAGATGTCTGCATGAACAGAGAATATTAATAAAATGAAGACAGCCTCCATCCCCTTTGGATCATTTCCCTCTCTCTCAGATGCAGAGGCCCTGTGCATCGATCTTGTTAATCCTTTTATTGCAATGTAGGTGTATTTTGCCCTCCAGATTCTCCTCTTCTGGTGCCTGCTTCTCTCTCTGTTTCTGGGTAGGGAAAGTGGAATAATACATAAACGTAGAAAGAATTTCCACCAGCACTGGTTGGTCAAAACGTTTTTCCAGTATAAATAATCTAAAAGAAGGACCACAGGAATATATATATGATTGAGGCCCTCTCCCTGGAGATATTCAAGGTGAGGTTTGACAGGGCTCTGGGCAACCTGATCTAGTTGAGGATGTCCCCACTTACTGCAGGGTTGAGTTGGACTAGATGACCTTTGGAGGTTCCTTCCAACCCAAACCATTCTATGATTTTACATATACAGATATATATATATATATACACCCACCCACAATCAAATAGATTGATTTCCAATAGGGATAATTCCACTGCTTGCATCCTGAAGCTTGGCACAGACTTTGGTACCCGCACAATCTGTACAAGCTACCACAGCCATTTACAAATTTAATTGTTTTAGGAACCTTCCTGCTCTAGAACTGTGGATTAATGCTTCCATAAAATATCTTACTAGACAATGTAGAGGAAGTACAAAAGATGATAAAACCTATAACACTGATAGAAACTTCTTTTCCTTTTTTTTTTCCCCTCCAAATACCTGCTATTTACTCAATTAAATGGCCTCAGTTTTCTGGAAGAGAGGTGAGTTAGCAAAGGAGATATATAGCCAAGGAAAAGGAAAAAATCTGCCACAAAATTCTTCTTTCTCAGCCCTTCAAGGAACACATTTAACTTTAAGTAGATGATACCAGATAATAAAACATAACTCTTAAAAAAAAAAAAAAACAAACTAACCAAAGCAAACCAAACTGAGCCATATCAAACCAAACACCACCAAGGAGACAAACAACAGGACTTACAGCTGTTCAGTACCTTCAGCAAACCTTGAGAGACTTGTAAGGAAGGAAGAGTTTTTTCACAAGGCAGCAGAACAGGATCACCTTTGCTTTACCCCGGGCAAACTGTTACGCTCCTGACAGCAGTAAACCAAGAGTAGAAAAGAGTAATCAGAAAAGGCATTTCTGGAAGCTTTGCCACCTAATCAAGCCTTCAGGCAAAGATGACCACTACCACTGCCCAATTTTTATTGTGTGATACAGCTGGGAAAACCTGAGAGTCAGCTGCTGTTTTGAAGTCATGAGTCATCAGTCATCAGCAGCTGCATCTAGACCTGCTCTAATGGCTAACCTCCAAATTCCTTGAGAAGTCTGTGTTACCCAGGTAACTCACTTTGAACATCATTCTTGTAGGCCAGTAGAAGACTTGCTCTTGTAGAAAAAGGTCTTATCTAACCATTCTTTTCCTTTATGGATCTTTTTCCTGTCCTCCAAGGTGCAGAGGATCATGTGCCATATCATGTTCTGATAGCCCTTTGTTAATGCCTGGGTGTATTCTGCTCCCCACATGCTTCTGTTGCACTACGTATGTTCAGCTGTTTCCTGTAGCAACTACATATTCCTATTTCCATCATGTGTTCTTTGAGATTTGAAGTGTCTTGTTTTCAGTGTGCACAACATGAGAATCCAACTGCACAAATATTACATGGTCAGTAGTTATACTACAGCATCCAAGGAATGATTAAGGGATACCCCTAGGCTAAGATACTGATTGGCAGAGGCTGACTCCAGTCAACCTCAGTCATACATGCTAAGCAAAACTGCATCACCTGTGTGCCACTGGAAGCCAAATTATACATCTCCTCTGCAATTGGTACAGCACAAACCTCATCTCTGGATTACAGGCAAGAAATCACATAAAGAGGTTTAGTGACTTCTACTGTTCAAGCAACACCCCCAAGGGTGTTTGCAGCCTCATGAGCAGCTCCTTAGGGAGCAGCATGCTCAAGGTTGCCCTCCTTACCCAAAAGCATCTTGAGGCTGGGATGCCTTTTTGAGCAGCTCTCCTGGCCATCAGTGTCAGCAGTCAGTTGAACAAGCCTAGATTGTTGCTGTCTTTACTGCTCATATCTGGGTAAAAATACTTATATTTGAAAGTGTAGCATTTGAAGAGCTAACTCTATGTTTTGGTTCTAAATTATAAACAAGAGAGAGGAACATTCAGGAGATTCTTCTGAATACAGACTGAATGAGCAGGGCATTGGTTGTAAAAAGAATAGTAGTCTATATCATTCATTGGTTTGCTAAGAGGGATAAAACAGCAATGTATAAACAATTTCTCACTCTTTTCTCCCTCTGCCTTCCACTTCCTCCACTACCTCTCTGTTCATGGCTGAATACCAACCTTGACTGACCAGATAACAGGTGAGATCTTGTTGGTTTTCTGTCTGGGAGGAGAGAAGTAGATGGCTGTGCTAGTTTGAGCCCAGCTGGGATATTTCAGTGAGAGGAATTAGATTATAGGCTGTGAAAAGGAAACAATGGTGATGTCTACTTAACTCATAGGCTTGCTGAGATGGATAAAATCAAGAATATGAACATAGATAATAGTTGCTCTCTGGCTGCTTGCACTTTTTCCCCTACCCTGCTGCCTAACTAATCCTTCTGCTTCCTAACCTCTCTGGCTGATTCTCCAAACTCACCCTGAACATAAGGCAAAGTCTGGGATAAGGCAGAGGAGTAGAACGGAGGTTGGGAGCCCCTCCTGGGGAGTCTGGTCTGGGGAGGGGTGTTGTATTTCTGTATTACTTTTTAAACTTCTATATTTCTGTCTATTGCTGTATATATTGTAAATATCTGCTTGTATACTGTGCTAAGCTGTAAATATAAAGCTTCATCTTAATTTTCAGTGTGGCTGAGTCTAGTCTGGGTGATTTTCTTAAGAGTAGGAGGGCAGGTAACACACAAACCATCACAGTGGCCTTGGCCTCCTCTGGGCTTTCTTTGTTCATGGAGGTGGAGGGACTGGATTTCTGTGTTATTTCTAAATTGGAAATAATTGTATATAATTATAAATACATGTAAATATATTTTTTTTATATATGCTTGTAAATTTAGCTTGCTGTAAAATAGAGCTTTAACTTATTTCCAAACCATCTGAGCTGTTCTGGTAAATTTTATTTGACAGGTGGGCTGGAATATCCCAACCCACTGCAGACAGGGATACTGTCATCAGTTACTTACACTTAAGTGAGTTAGTTAAACATTCACATTGGGATTATGTTAACAACAACATTTGCATCTGCTTCTTTATTGCTATGCCTCATTAGAAGCAAGCAAATAATCATTTCCAAGAGTGCATTCCAGGCATTTACATACTAGGTGTGTTAATACTACCAGAGAGAGCTCAGATGGACCAGAGACAGAAGCTATCTAGAGGTCACACTGAGCCCAAACAGAGTAACTAGGTTACACAGCAAGCCTACATTTACCAGCAAGGATGCATTTGCTCCTGCTCAGGTGCCTGGGCAAATGGCCTTGAGAAAACAAAGGCCTCACAAACATCTGTCCCAGTTGCTGGGATGAGCTTTCCTGGTTTGCTCTGTGAGTTTTGATCATATGTTCTTGATGGCTACCAGGCAGAGAAGCATCTAAATAGCTCTGAAAGCAAATTGTGTCCCTTAAATGCCATTCTCATTGCCCTGCCTTTAGAGGACTCAGCTAACTGAACTAGCACATTTAAGTCTGTGATGCTGCAGCTAAGCAAAACTTGCCCTGAATAGCTGGAACTCATAGTTAGAAAAGCAGTGCTGGCTTCCTTCAAATTTTCTGTGAACTAACAGCTATAAGCAAATGTACAGGGCCCTACAGAAGTCCCTGTGCATCTATGCACATTAGAAGCAAAGCTATGGACAAGTATGGAGACCTTCCATTACAGGCCATCATCTTATCAAAATACCAACCTTTTGCTACAAACTCCATAGGTTGCTTTGGCTTGACAGTTTGAGAGCATATCACTACCTTGGCATTATTTGCCATGCTGAGACATTGGGCCTGAAGCACTACTTGCAGGAAGGCTGGATGTTCTTCATGTGAAAGGCAATGACCAAGGACTTTGAAGGAGCCTGAATTCCCCTGTATACCCTTACTCCTACTTTTGTACATCTAAACACATTACTAATTGCAGGGCAGTGACACAGTGCAGCTTAACTCAGAGATGCAACTAAAACCTGAGATGATCCTGGCTAACACCATGCAGCAGCAAGGGTGTCTCAGCTCCCCTAAAAATGCAGAAAGGATATATCAATTAATCCTAAAATTACTTTATTATTCCTTTCCATTCTGTTACTTTTAGTTGTTTTGCAGCACTGCCACAACCTGGGATTTAAGACAAGATACGCATATTATTAAACATTGTAAAAGATTACCTCACACTGTCTGAAAAGTCTTTGGAAACCTCTTAGCATGCTGAAGGCTCAGATGAAGTGGGAGAAATTTCATGTTTTGGCTTTTGTATGCTGGAGTGACTACACCTTTCTATCAAAGAAAGGTTATCAGTACGAGATGAAGGAAGCAGGTCAACCTGTTTTCACCATCCCTGTCCCTGGTAACAGATAGTAGACCAGTCTGTGTATGCTGTAGAAATAAGGCCTGCTGATGTTCTTAGCACTTCCTTTTGCCATGCAAGAATAACAGTCCTCCATAATGCTGTGAAAAAGGACCTCAATGCATTAATATGTATGCTAGTGTGAAAGAGAGAGGCATAAGAAAAGAGTAAAAATGAAGGTGTTTGTTCAGAGGAGAAAAGTGCTCTATGGGTAGTAGGACAGAGGATGCCTCTGCTGGTGAAGTGAATTTCCCCTTTCTGTTTTCTGAAGAGCAGCTGTGTTGTGAACACATTGAATTCCAGGCACTGTGGCTGAAGCTGTTGCATGGTGTGTTTCGCTCTGGAATCGTCTTTTCACCCCAGCAGACAGGGCTCTCTGGGGGGCTCTAGTTGTGCCCTTGAAACACGTTTGCTTGACCTTCCTGTAGCTCTGGTCAGGCTGAGTCTGAATGTTTAAAGCAGCGTGTGATGAGCTATGTGCGGCTTCAAGGGAGTTTCTACTCCCTCACAGCTGGATGTAACTTCTCCCTCACTGTGGTCAGCCAGATGCTGACAATACCTCATCGGTCTTCAACAAGTGTCTGAAGGTCTGGTAGGAAGAGGTTAAGAGAAAAAGAATTGAAATACTGGCAGCAGCTCCACACACGCATGTACAGTGCCTGGCATGGCAGTGACCCTGATCTAATTCAGCATCCCTGGGGCGGTACCTTTTAAATGCCATTACTTGGACAGAACAACATCAATGTTTAATGGACAAACAATCTTAGGCAAAATACCACAGTGGGTTTCATAGAATAGGTGAACCTTTGAGGGAACAAGCTGAACAGAGGTGTTTCTTTAGAGCAGAGAGTGAATGGATTTTCTGACTGGGCAAGCATGCAAAATGACCTCACGGTGAGGTTTTTCCAGGATTCATACTGGGCCCATGTAACTGGTTTACTCAGGTGGGTTTTCACAGCTGACCAACACGCACACCTCAAGAGGCTTTGCCTTTTCACTAACACAACTTGAAATGCAGGATTTAGAAGAGAAGGAGATCCTGACCCAAGAAGAGCCACCTGACTTGGAAAAGGCCAGCAGTGCAGGAGCCTAAGTAGAGTGCAGGACTACTCTAGCACTCCAGAATGAATCCTAATTGGAGTTAGCTCCTTCACTCTCACTTTCTAAGCCTTTACACGTGCCATGCTAGGCCAACATGTAAGATGGTTTAGCCTCTCTTAGCCTGCCAACAGACTTTATGATAGCCTGAGGAAAAGCTCTCTATCTCAGCGGTGAGATTTTTTTTTTAGTGGTGATTTCTGTGGTGGGGAGACATATCCAGATAGAAATGGACTGAAATCCTTTTCTTCTTTTAAACTGTAAACTGCAATGACTATATGAAGATAGATTTCAACAAGTAGTCACATGAGATCGTGATGCTATGTGAGCCAAAGCCTGTCCTTAATCCACCCTGCAACTGCAAAGAAACAATTCCAATCAGGCCTAATGCAGTGAAAGGATGTTTTTCATCTGCATGTCACCACCTACTCTGGATACAGTCTGCAGTTATTTAAATGCCCTACACGCCATTTTTCAAAGCATTAAACATGCTTAGACCTCCCCAGGGTGGTAATAGAGGTCAGCTTAGCAGTCTGCTGGTTGCAAGGAACAAGCAGGAACCTAGAGCTGAGATGAAATTGCTCGTTTCAGGTTGCTTTTCAAACCCTTGGGTTGTTCTAAATCTGTTATGAGGTGGGGTGCTTTCTTAAAATTCTTCACAAGGCTTTTTGCAGACTTCTGCCTCTACCAGCTCACCTTTGTGAATATCCAGCAGCTGAGTGGCATGTGGGATTTGCAAGTGCTTATTACAGAAGTCCCCTTGAACTATAAATCTCAAAGCATATTTGGTGTTTTTCTGCCTACACCTGAGGAGCAGTCCACCAGATAATGCTGTTAGAACTTGGGGCAGGGACATCTTTCCTCAGTTCTTGATTCAGGAGCTGGCACAACACAGTTTTCCAGCCTAATTTAATAATTACTTGCTACTAATTACCACCTGTGCATTAATAATTATGTGGCATAGCTTTAATAATCAGTTGGTCCAAAAGGTGTTGTTAATGCCAGGCACCCTGTTTACTCAGGGACTCTACCCAGCAGCACCACGTAGCTCCCTAGCTATGCAGCTTCAGGATGCATACTGCCGAGTCCTGCAGCTGGGGAGAGGGGATACCAGAGCCTTCATGCTCTGCCAACAGCAGAAATTGGCTACTGGAGAGGGCTGGACCAGACAGGGTGGCAGCCAGCTATTCCCAGCTCCGCAGTGCCTCCATGGTTCCAAACCACTGAAATTAAATGTTGGTCTGACTGAGTTGCTTACACCAGAACCACTAAATTACAGTGTAAAGCAAGCCTCCAGAAGAATTGAGTATTTTAGAGGGCTATTTTATTGTGTCTCTGGAATCCTGTGTTTTCTTCCATCATGGTTCCTCCAATAAGATGCCACTGTTGTTTTTTGTTTCATTGAAGAGTGCTCACAATGTCAAAATAAAATAGATAAACACATGCTTAGGTACTATAGAGAAATTCTAACTTTCATTCAATGTGTGTTAATAATAAGACAAGGAGCAACAGCTACAAATTGGAACATAGAAGGTTTCAGCTCAGCCTGAGAAACTTCTTTACAGTGAGGGTGACAGAGCCTTGGAACAGGCTGCTCAGAGAGGTTGCGCAGTCTTCTTCTCTGGAGACTTTCAAAACCCACCTGGATGCATTCCTGTGTGAACTACCCTAGGGGATCCTGCCTTGGCTGGGAGGTTGGACTCAATGATCTCTGGTGGTCCCTTCCAACCTCTGAAGTTCTGAGATTCTGTGACTCGCATATACACAGCTACTGCATGTAGCAATGTGTGGCTAATGTAAGTTTTTCTCAGAAATATGAGGCTAATTCAAGTTGAAATTGAATTTTGGGTTCCTGCCTATGAAGCCCTGTTGCACACCCCAGGTGTTTCCAAAGTCAGAGACAGGCACTGTCAGTCCAAACTGCACCCACTGGAAAGTGTTCCTGTGCCAGGAAAGTCTGGCACACCTGCTGTTTGTGTCTCTGCCCTCATACAGATTCAAGCAGAAGTATTAATCTGTTTTAGCAAAGCAGGCTAAGATAAAAATCTGGAAAAAATACTGCAATGCAAGATTTATCACAGAATGATAGATTCATAGAATCAGTCAGGGTTGGAAGGGACCACAAGGATCATCCAGTTCCAACCCCCCATCATTTATTTTGATGTTGAGTTGCAGCTAAAGCACATCTCATTACTGATAACCACCTGCCTTTAAGAGCTTCCATCTCTCTTTTCCATGCACACTCCTAAACTACAAATTAGGAGCTCTCTTGAGGAGAGGGATGCTCAGGTGTCTTCTGTAACATATTTACTCCAGGTTTGATCAGTTGTGAGCAACCAGAAGGTATCAATATGGCATTTGCAACATTAACCAAACTGTCTAACCCAAACTGGAAGAGAGCTTAAAGATCAAGCCACTGAGCTGTGATCTCTGGTCAGCAAGATAAAGAGGATTTTTTTACTTCTATGGCTGAGCAGCCTCTGAGCTGGGGAATCAGTACTGTTGTGGTTTTTAAAGATAGCTGACAGAAATTAAGCTCTCAAAAGAAACTGGAGGGAAAAAAAAAAAACAACAGAATTCTATTCAGAGAGAAATACAGAGATAGACATTACAAAGCAATTACCACATCCCTGGCAAACTCCTTGAATTTTCCCCCAACTCAAAAACTAAATCTAATACTCCCCAGTGCTCCAATCCTGCCCCCCCCGGCAATGCCTCTGCCATCCAAGAGGCCTAAACAAGCCTCTGGAGGCCCCAAAACAGGCCTACTGCTTACATGTTCTTCCCAATAAAGTGGCTCCTGCCAGACACAGGGCAGGAGGAGGAGTAACGGAGAAGGAACTGACCTTGTTGTGAGTTTATAAAGAGATAGCAGAATTATGGGATTGAATAACAATCTTCTAGAGCCCAGGATATTTTTTAACCCTATAATTCTCAACCTAGGACAAGTACTAATGCTGCCACTGTGCTCAATTGCTTCCCCACCACCTGCAACTCTTCTGAGGCCTTGTGCATCTCCTGCCCCGCTGGGTAAGCGTTGTTGGGAGGAGAGATGAAAACAGTAAATGTTAATTCTTCACCAGCTCTTCTGTCAGTTTAACACCAGCTTCCAGTACTCATACAAGGTGGGGTGAGAGCAATGAAAGCCTCATGATTAATAGCAAATCCCTCACCTGCTGTAATTGCCAGAACTGGTCTCTGGGCTATTACTGCTCCTTTGTCTCCAGTTATGAAAAGTGTAGCCCCTTGTTATGGCTGCTCAGCATAACTGCCCTGAATACAGCTTTATTTTTTTGCAGTGCCTTTTACAAATAGGAACCAAAGAAAACAGACTGCCTATTCTGAGAGGAGAACACAGAATATAAGGCAGAGGGATGTGAATGGGTCAGTTGCACCCTGGAAATCATGCTGAGGATGGTGTATGGATATTCCGTCATTGGTGGAACACTGGCACGTTAAACTGACACAAGGGAAGAGCCCAGCTTGGCACAAGCTAGGACCTGAAAGATGTCACCACTGCACTGCTGCTGGGTCCAGCTGGGAGGTGTTCAGCCACGTACTGTGGGGTGCAGATGGAAGTGGCAGCTTATACTCTAGTCAAAATCATACAAACATCACTCCTGGCTCTGTCGTGTTCTTGGTAGGTTGCTATTAGCAAACAAGTGTGTAGCTTGCAAAATAAAGGCTAAAAGACAAACTTGAACTGAAACTTCAGCAGTGTTGTTGGCTCAGTCCAGCTTGGAAAAAGCTGCACTCTGCTGTGTGTCGCTCTAGCTGGCCCAGTGCAGCATGATAACACTGCTTTCTGTATTTCTGGGCTGAGAAGCCCAGAAAAAGTCCTTGCAAAGCTATGAAAAGCTCTATGAGCCTCACAGGCCAGTAACAGAAGTCTGACTACAGCATGTGCTGATTTAAATGTATCACCCTTAACTGCAATTGCAGATCATACAGAGATGGCAGTGCAGCCCACTGCAGCTACAGCAACATGTTTCAGTCATAAGCAAGTGTCCCAAAATCTGCTCCTATCAGTCTGAGCACTGCAGGCACGTGTTCTGCAGATGGCATGTTGAGCACATCTTCCTCTGTGCTGCTCCATGTGCTCACCTTTGCAAAACCTCTAATTTGTGCATGAAATGGCCATTTCCTTGAGTGCCATAAGGCAATAATGTCTGATTTTCTAATTCATAGTTTTAAACGCTTGCTTGCAAGAGGAGTCTGGTCTGAAGGTGAGGGGCACTGACCATGCAAGCAGTGACCTCTATGAAGCTATGCAATGGGATTTAAAAAGCACCAGCAAAATAACAAACCTCATCAAAAGGCTTAAAAAGCTACCACGACCTGTAAGAGGAAACATCACCAATCAAAAGCAAAAGTAAGGAAAGTCACTAAATTTGAGCCAATTCACAAAATAATGTAGTTTGTTTAAAGCTAATTTCATTGTATGTTAATTCTAATTAGCTCACATCTGTTGCAGAGATCCCCAGGACCGACTGAACCTGTGAACTTTGGCTGCTTTTTTTGTCAGTCTCTTGTATCAGTTACAAAATCCCACCATGCCATCATGTTACGCATCTAGTTGCCCCCTTGGGAAATGAGCAGGGAGAGGATGAGCTGTGCAGGATGGATGCTGGATGCATTGCTGATTGTACAGCTACAAGACCCCTACAGATTTTGTGTTGACAAGAAGGAAATAGCTTCAACACTGATGAGACAAAGCCTACCTTGAGCTGTAATTCATCATAATATTGGCCTGTGTGCAGTTTTTTTTTTTTAGTAGAAATGAAGATGTGGAAAATACTTCTGTGAGTACTGGCTGAAATGTAAAAGAGCTTTGGCCACTGATCTCGGTTCTTTCTTGTACACTTACAACTGGCTACAGGCTGCTCTTTACACTTGCTCACAGTAAGTGAATTTTAAGACTCTGAAACAGTCCATGCTGGAAAATTCCACCAGGGACTCAAATAAATCAGATGAAGATGTTTTTTTGAAGCCTGTTTAGATTTTTCAAAGCTCATGATATGCACTGGGATGATTTTATATGGAGGTAGTGTTGCAGCCCATGAGAGAGTTAGCAGAACTGAGATCTGGATGCTCTGAGTGCTCTTAACACAGCTCTCATGAAATATGCAACAGTTTAAACTAACCAATCACTATTTTTCCTCTTTTCCAAAGAACTCCCTTTGCTGTAGTAAGACTTCACAACACATGCATGTACACAGTATCACACAGTATCACAGTATCACCAAGGTTGGAAGAGACCTCACAGATCATCAAGTCCAACCCTTTACCACAGAGCTCAAGGCTAGACCATGGCACCAAGTGCCACGTCCAACCTTGCCTTGAACAGCTCCAGGGATGGCGACTCCACCACCTCCCTGGGCAGCCCATTCCAGTGTCCAATGACTCTCTCAGTGAAGAATTTTCTCCTCACCTCAAGCCTAAACTTCCCCCGGCGCAGCCTGAGGCTGTGCCCTCTCGTTCTGGCACTGGCCACCTGAGAGAAGACAGCAACCTCGTCCTGGCTACAACCACCCCTCAGGTAGTTGTAGACAGCAATAAGGTCACCCCTGAGCCTCTTCTTCTCCAGGCTAAACAATCCCAGCTCCCTCAGCCTCTCCTCTTAGTGCTTGTGCTCAAGGCCTCTCACCAGCCTCGTCGCCCTTCTCTGGATACGCTCAAGCATCTCAATGTCCCTTCTAAACTGGGGGGCCCAGAACTGAACACAGTACTCAAGGTGTGGTCTAACCAGTGTAGAGTACAGGGGCAGAATGACCTGCTTATTTAGTGACTGGGCCTAAAAGTCTCAAACGGAACAATTAAACTAGACAAGAACAAATAGATGGTGTAGATGGGCTTTGTTATCTCTGCACCCAAGCGCTGCACTTTATAGTGCACTCATTTTTCAAAGGGAGGTGCCTATGGCAGGCTAACATGACCCTTAAAGGGAAGGCTTTGACATTTTAAAAGAATTTCCATTTCTTCCTAGACTGAAATCTAAGCCTGACAGACTCATGGGCTAAATTAATTCCCTATGCCCTTTGCTCAGTGATAAAACTTATCTGAAGCAGAAAATGGAAATGTACAGTGTGCTTTACAAAGCTGATCAAAGATTCCCCAGCAAGTGCTGAAGCAATCAGGATGAATGATCAGCTCCCACAGATAGAAAAAGTGGATATTTTAATTGCATCAATTATTCACCACCAATTATTTCTGAGAAGTCTGGGAGATTGAGAGGCCTATCTCTGTGTGTTAAAATAAACTGAGTTTCCTATCATTTTTCTGTGGACATCAAGTTAGCTGTGGCGGTGGTTCAAATACCAAGTTGGTATTTGGTGGGTACTCTGTGGCTTCTCCCTAGTAAAACTCAAAAGAAATTAACAGTGTGGTAGGATACTGCTCCTTACTGACCTAGCCTTTCAAATGGTTGTCTCCTAAAGGAGACAACCATGTACTGTATTTTAACATACTAATATGTTACTGTCCAGCAGAAGATAACACACAGAGAGAATGCTAACACAAGCCATTTCTTTTTGTTGCTTCTCCAGTAGATAGCTTTGTCATCAACTAATCCTTCAGTCTTTTCACATCCATTTCTACCCACATATGATGTTGTTTGGGGGACATTTGCTTTCCTGTGTTTTTGTCAAACTTAATTGCTGCTGAAGAATAGTGCCCACTTGGTCAGCAGGAAGGGAGCTCATCCCTTCTCAGTGCTTCTCCATCCTGTGGGGACCTCCATCTCTTATCTTGCACAGGCAAAGATTTGAGCTCCTCAAAGTCAGGTATGGCACCTGGCTGGCTTTAAACAGTTCAGCAAGGGACTTTCTAGCTCAGGCTATTGCATTTAGAATTATAGATCCATTTCAGTAGGAAAAGTTTAACCAATCTGGGGTACCCCTTACAGATGTAAGGTTTGATTTCTCTTCAGTCAATATTAAAAGGATTTCATGGGTTGACATGAGGACAGAATTTGACCTGGGAAACATCTGACTGTGCTGCCTGAAAGGGTAAATGTGGGTGGTGATAAATCAGTCATCTTTCTTACATCATTTGCCATAGATGAACCTGAGATAGTGCTGTGACATCTGGGAACTGCCCCTGCTTGTTGGCTGTCGTGCCTGGCAGGGGTTGCCCACGACATCTCCAGTGGAGCAGATATGTAGAGCACATCCTGCCTCATCAGACAACCTGTGCAGACACAGCACCTCTAGAAACAGAAAGATGCCCTCCTCCCCAACTGTTCCTGAACCAGCCTGTATTTTCTGAGATACTGCTGTTAACCAGTTGTGGTTGGCATGAGAAGCAGTTAGCATGAATAGCCCGTGGCTGAGCCCCAAATGTCCTGGAGATGGTAGTTGGCACAAAATTATTTAAGACTCCTTAAACAGAACAACAAGAGGTCAGAAAAGCAGAGGAAAGTCTGTTTGCAAAGCTAAAGAAAGTAATTCTAGATCTGAAGGCAGAAGGAGCAACAGCTGAGAGGCAACCAGAGGCGTTGCCAGACACAGAAAGTGATAAAAGATTCCAAGAACAGAGGAAGTCTGAACCTGCAAACATTCTAGGGCTTGCGATTGCTTGGATGCTCTCTACATTTACCCAGTTGTTCTCTAATCCAATGACCATCCCCCCCCCAACAAAGGGAACTGGGAAAAGAGAAGGAGATATGTGGGTGAAAATGATAACAGATTTAATAAAATAACAACAAGCCCCTAATACTAATATAAGGTACAGCAAGTTACACTCAGCCTATACAGGTGGTTGCAAGCTGCACACTCCCAGCAGTGAATGCTGTGTGTCAGGCACCATGACTACTGCAGCTCCAGTGAAACTGTGATGGTCACAACAAACAGGAGAGCAAGCCTCAAGAGCAGAACAAGACCCTCCAGGGATGGTGACCATCAGGAGAAGAAATCATCCCCAGCATACTTTCTAATTGATAGTGAATATGGTATTTATGGTATGGAACACTGGTGTTGGCCAGCTTGAGTCAGCTGCCCTTGCTTTTGGTCCTGGCTTTAGCAACTGGCTACCTCAAAATTGTTGAAGACCATGATCATTGTGGAGATAAGCCAGACACATCATGGCTGGCCACAAGCAAAACCAAAGTGACCTGTCAACTTTGTTTTCACTGAATCAGGTGCTTCAGACTGCTCAAAAATCACAGAATCACAGAAGCATCCAGGATCACCAAGTCCAACTGATAACCCTACTCTGCAGGATGCAGCCTAAACCATATCCCTAAGCACCACAACCAAATGACCTTTAAACACATCCAGGGTCAGTGTCTCAACCACTTCCCTGGGCAGCCCATTCCAATGCCTGACCACTCTTGCTGGGAAAAGAATTTTCCTAATGTCCAGCTTAAAACCTACCCAGCTGAAGTTTGAGGCCACTGCCTCCTGTTCTATCACTATTTACCTGTGAGAAGAGACCAGTTCTCCTGAGCAGAAAAATGATTCTGTGATTCTGTCCCAGAAAAATCAGAACAGAGGCAAAGGTGTCAGCCCTGCCAGGTGACCCTGACCATGAAATGTCCCACCAACATAATGTGGATGTCTGGAAAGAGGGACTATATATCAAACCGTGGCCTTGTTACTTCCAGCAGTCACTAAAGCTTCCCTGTAAGATTATGAGACTGTGCATCATTTCCCTTTCACTTCCTCCTTCCACCTACCAGACTGGACTTCTGTATCTCCCAAAGCACTGAACTGAATATGAGCAAAACTTGCAGCTGTGCTGGCCAAGAGCCTTCAGGCTAAGAAAACATGGAAGAAAAAAACCTGCAGGTTCTCTTAAAAAGGAAAAGCAAGGCAAAGATGAAGGGAGGCAAGAAGGTTCTCATTTTCTCAAGTAGGACAAGGGAGATTATTCTTCCCCTGTACTCCATACTGGTCAGGGCACACCACAAGTAGCATGGCCAGTTCTGGGCTCCTCAATTCAAGAGAGATGTTGAGATACTGAAACATGCCCAGAGAATGGTGACAAAGCTGGTGAGAGGCCTGGAACACAGCCCTGTGAGGAGAGGCTGAAGGAGCTGGGGGTGTTAAGCTTGGAGAAGGCTCAGGGGTGATCTTATTGCTGTCTACAACTACCTGAAGGGAGGCTGTAGCCAGGAGGGGGTTGGCCTTTTCTGCCAGGGAAGCAGCAACAGAACAAGGGGACAGAGTCTCAAGTTGTGCCGGGGGAGGTACAGGCTGGATGTCAGGAGGAAGTTGTTCACAGAGAGAGTGATTGGCATTGGAATGGGCTGCCCAGGGAGGTGGTGGAGTCACCACTCCTGGAGGTGTTAAAAAAAAATTGGATGAGACAGTGCCATGGTGTAGTTGATTGGCTAAGGCCACAAGATAAGTTGGACTGGATGATCTTGGAGGTCTTTTCCAATCTGGTTGATTCTATGATTCTGTGAGAGAAGGAAAAAACAGATGTTTCACAGGTTTTAAAGCCAGCTGCTTGATCTGCCTGATTCACAGCCACTGCCTGCCAGGTGTTAGCAATGGCACTTTTGGATCTCACCAGCAGGATCCTGGAAGTGGTGGCCAGGGAAAGCATGTGCTAAATTACATAGTCAGCAAGCAGGGAGGAAGCAAAAGTGTGCTGTGATTTTTTGGAACCTAAAAATAACACATAAAAGACAGTTTTAAAATGAGAGAATTTCCGTCTCTCAAAAATTAAACCACAGATATCTGTATGCCTGTAGGGTCTTCCATTCTTTAGATATAAAATTATGCCCTTGATGAAAAAAGCCTTTGCATTATATGGAGATGGTTAAAGAAAATCTAGAAGGAGTTTCTGAATATGGTCCTGCCATTGTATCAATCACTTCAGGTCCTCACAACATCCCCTGCTTATTATCAACATTTAATGCCTTATGGCCAAACTGGATGTATTGGTTTGTTTATGATCTTCTACACAGCCCAAACTCAAGCAGATCATTCTCAGCTTAATGACCAGGAAGCATCCCGGACTCATGCCCGTGCTCCTGTGCACATTTATCCATCAGGAAGGAGGAAACAGTTGCCTTTGATGATCTCATTAATTAGGTCTCAGGCAAACAATCAAGTTATTGTGGCGCCTTGGCAAGCACCGCGTGTCATCTGAGCCGTCGCGTGCGTGCTCTCTGCCTGCAGGAAGAGCCGAAAAATGGGTTGGCCTGAGCTTCATGTGTGCTCATGGGTTTCCCAATGACCCCGTCTGAGAGTCTGAAAAAGTTGTTGCTCTTCCCCTAGGTCGCAGCAACTCCTTGCCCTTGTTCCAGCTACTGGCTGAAGCAGGGCTCACCTAAACCACAGGTGCTGCCTTCCTCCAGGCTCTGCCACCTGGTTTCTGCCTGGATCCTCACCTAAAAAAAGTACTTCTCCAGGCACATCTTTGCCCCTGCTGGCACAGAAAACCCTGGCAGTCTGGTGTATCCTAGCTTTTATGCACCTCGAAAACTAACCCGCTTTCTAACCCAGTTTCTAAGGATTAACAACAGTAAATAAAAACTGTGTTTGGCCACACCATCAAAGTTAAAGACATGCTAGCCAAACTGACAGATGACAGCAATCTGCTCAAGCAGTCACTCAAATAGGATTTCTGAGTGCATTTCTCTTCCCCATCTTCCTCTGTCTGAGGTGCTGGGAGGGATATCTTACATTAGACTTTGCAGGCAATCAGAAAAGGAGAAGGTGCTATCCTGAGGTTTACCAGACGGAAGATATACCTTGAAGACCTCATTACAACCTTTTGTTCATATAAAGCAAACACAGTGCTAACCCCCCTCAGGGCTAGAGGTATTCAACTGTGGTGCCAACTTGAGCAAGCCTTGATGCTGCTGTTTTCTAGCACTGGGACTACTTAATTTAGGAATACCCAGTTTTAGAAGCTTAAAGTATATCTGGTGTTGAACACATGGACTGCTATCTACAGTTGCTGTCTACAACTACCTGAAGGGAGGTTGCAGCCAGGTGTGGGTTGGTCTCTTCTGCCAGGCAACCACCAACAGAACAGGGGGACACAGTCTCAAGTTGTGCTAGGGGAAGTATAGGCTGGATATTAGGAGGAAGTTCTTGCCAGAGAGAGTGATTTGCCATTGGAATGGGCTGCCCAGGGAGGTGATGGAGTTGCCATCCCTGGAGGTGTTCAAGAAAAGACTGGATGAGGCACTTAGTGCCAAGGTCTAGATGACTGGATAGGGCTGGGTGCTAGGTTGGACTGGATGATCTTGCAGGTTTCTTCCAACCTGGCTGATTCTATTCTATTCTGTCCTGAGCTGGCCTGGCTCCACTGGATCCAAGGAGGCTCTGACAACTGGCAGATGTTTGGCCTCATGACTACCTTGTGCCTCATTAAAGCCTATCTCCCACCCCAGAAAGGATGATTTCTTCAGATCCCATCAGCAGTGACCCATTTCTGTTTACAGTCTGGTGTTGATTACTTTATAAAGTAATGAAAAAGTTGGCACAAATATTACTGCTGTGGGTCAAAGCTGGACTGGAATTAATTTAGGGTTAAATTCTTTGCATTCTCCCATGATGTCTGGGTTCTGTTACTAGGGTCTGGCACAGGAGAACTTCAAAAGAGTAACCACATTCACCAAAAAATGCAGCCCATGCAGTGCCTCACAGTGGAGCCCCCAACACAAGGACATCAAACTGTTGGAGCAAGTTCAGAAGAGGCCACGAAGATGCTCAGAGGGCTGGAGCAGCTCTGCTATGAGGACAGGCTATAAGAGCTGTGGCTCTTCAGCTTGGAGAAGAGAAGACTTCAAGGAGACCTTATAGTAGCCTTCCAGTATCTGAAGGGGGCCTGCAAGAAAGCTGGGGAGGGACTATTTACAAGGTCTTGTAATGACAGGATGAGGAGTAACAGGTTTAAACTGGCAGAGGGGAGATTTAAACTGGATGTTAGGGAGAAGTTCTTTACAGTGAAGGTGGTGAAACACCGGCACAGGTTGCCCAGGGAGGTTGTGGATGCTCCTTCCCTGGAGATGTTCAAAGCCAGATTGGATGAGGCCTTGAGTGACATGTTCTAGTGGGAGGTGTCTGTGCCTATGGCAGGGGGGTGGAACTAGATGATCTTTGAGGTCCCTTCCAACCTAAACAATTCTGTGATTCTGTGGACACCAGTACTACTAGCTCTCCTCTCTTTGGGA
Organism: Tricholaema leucomelas; assembly: GCA_013400475.1. Taxonomy (NCBI): domain Eukaryota; kingdom Metazoa; phylum Chordata; class Aves; order Piciformes; family Lybiidae; genus Tricholaema lacrymosa; species Tricholaema leucomelas. The sequence goes on from WAAF01007540.1 coordinate 393,446, forward strand.
ACACAGTGGCCATTATTGTTAATGTATCACTTGAAGATGAACCATCTTGGTTTCAAAATGTGCTTTCAACATGTGACTCTCGTAATCCACAACAGAAACCTTCCCCTGGTAAGACTGAGCAGGTGGCAATAATTTGAGTTTCATAGCTATAATGCCCACAGCAGGGACCCCAAACCAGGTCTCTCTGAGCCTGGATGTCCCCACCCATTCTCCAGCCACATTACCTAGTAATAATAGTTCTCATGGGCTGTCGTGCCTCACTCAAACCCAACTGAATTAATGTTTGTTTTTTTTTTCTTCCTGAGACAGATCACCTAAAGCTATGTCAGATGATGCTAGAGATGTAGCTTGAGCATTTGGTTGCACTGTGTGCCATGTACCAGCCATTTTTCCTGGACAAAGACATCCCTTTTGCCTCTCTCACTGCCTGTACAAAGTTTCCAGCACAACAGCAGCACATTTTTTATGGACAACATCAAATGCAAAAGAACAAACCCAAGAGGAAGGGTAATGCTTGAAGCTGATATAAAGGCTCACCTTTTGGCAGACAAGCAGCAGGATACATCACTGTGGTGCAAGCCTGGGAAAATCAGTGGTTCCTGGCTAAGTGAGAGAGGGCAGGGAAATTATTCTATCTCTGGGGCCCAGTGGGATCTCCCTGCTGGCATTAGGCAACTGGTTCCCTTATTTTCTCTCATAATGGGCTGCAAATGGCACTTTTTTTTCCTCCCTATTTTCCATGTGATAATGTCTCTTAAAATGAGACACAATTCTCTGTGGAATTACTGAAAATACAGGTGCCAGAAAATGAGAGCTTTTCATTAGCAGGCAGTGTAGCTCTCACCAAAAAAATTGCTTTCACAGTTACCCTACCTCATGTAATTACACAGAAAAGTCCCATTTAGCATTGTGCTACATAACAGCAACTTTCCATTTCAGATCAGATTAATGTAAGAGTTAGCCAGCCATTTTAAGAGATAATAGCTGTAATTAAGGTGTTTCCCATGATGGGTTCCTATTATAATGTGGCAGATGATTCTCCAATAGTCCTGTTGGCTGCATCAGTCACAATTGTTTTCATTAATATTGGTGCTATTCTCTTGCCATGCAAACAGAAAAGGAAATTAATCAAAATATTGTGTTAGTTTCCTGTGCTCTGAACCCTTCTTTGGGGCCGATACTTAATTCTTACCTTCCAGTAAGAATTACAAAGCAGGCTTTGCAGGTATGTACAGGCAGCTTCACCCTTGTTATTTAAAGCAGTATTGTGAGGACAAAAGGTGAGGATTATTTTACTGAAAATCTGAAAATTAAGCACTAATAAAATGTAAATGTTACCATTTCTAAACAACCCATCTCATTCCAGTTTGAGTGTCAGCAATGTGAGATCACTGGAGTGTGTTCAGACTGGGGAATGAGACGAGTGTGTAAAAAAGGGTTCATTATTCTGGGGGAAAAACATGCACAGACCAAGGGACAACTGGCTCATAAGCGATTTAGGATTGTGAGGCTGGCTAAGGGAACTGGGGGTCTCCAGGGGCAGGTCTCCATGGTAACAACTTGGGATGCACACGCAGCTTGTTGAGTTTCAAAATAATGGGAAAAAAGATCGTGGCTCTATACCATCAGTTCCAGTAAAACCAATGAAGTTAAATGAGGGATGGATTTGATTTAAAAAACCCTCTAAGTGCTCATTTTTCATGAGTATCCGATCTACACAGCCAACTGAAGCTGTCAAAGACAGCTCTTCTAAAACAAAGTTGTCATGGCAAGTCATCCAGAAAAAAACTATGTCAAGAGCCAAACGGAGAAGGGCTGAGAGGAGCAGGGAGCATGACAGAAGCGCAGGGCATCATCTCATGTAACTCAGAGCAAAAAAGAGGCAAAGGAATAGCTTTGCTCTGAGGAAATTCACACATTCATTTCCAGATCCAGCAGCTCGCCAATTGAAGAAGCAAAGAATGAAAACCAGCCATAGAATGGCACACCAGGGAGCACTGGGCATACTGACCACTTCACTTGTGGCACCTAAATGAGTTTTGGAAATATATCTGTCAAATATAATGATATCCGAGTTAAAATTTATTTCAGTAGATTTGCACACTACGAAGAAATAGAAGAATGAACAGAAACAGAAACAAACATTCTGGTTGGAAAAGACCCTCAGGATCACCAAGTCCAACCGATATCCCTACTCTACAAGGCTCACCCTAAACCATATTCCCAAGCACCACATCCAAAAGACTTTTAAACACAGCCAGGGCTGGTGACTCAATCACTTCCCTGGGCAGCCCATTCCAATGTTTGAATATCTTAATCCAAATTGTCTAGAGAAAAACAAACAAACAAACAAACATCAAAGTACTAAGGGAAAATTATATTGGAAAACATTTTCTTTCACTTTCTGTGTTCAAATTCCAGTTACCAAGATACAGGCTCCCAAATAATATGTTATTGACAGAGTTTTATTGGCAGAAAATGCCCTGATCAAACAGCCCCAAACTTTCCTGGCATATTTGCAATATACTTGTAGCACAGGAAGCATCCTGGCATGCAAATGCATTAGGCATTGGAGGCAAGAAGTTTTCTTATTGTTAATGCAAAGCAGGTATTTTTTGTGTAACCATCCAGATGTGGGATAGTATCTCACATTTTTGTACATAAGAGAATTCACACTGCATGTTAAAATATCCTCTGAATTTAGCAAATAACTGTGTCTTATCAAAATATATTACCTGCCTGTATGTCTAAAGCAGCTTAAAGAGATGAAATCACCTGAGCCTGAGACTGAAGGGCCTTTCATTCAGGAATGAAGGGAAAATAATTACTGGGAAAAAAAAAATCTCTGCCAGCAACGAACATATCTTCTCCTTAACAAGCCTCAAAATGCCTGCCCCTTGCCGTATGAATGGCATTTAGAGGCTAGAGGTTTATAAGACCATTGCTCATCAATAATTGCAAAGGTAGGCTCAACTCCTGCTGTATCTCCTAATGCTTTGTTTTGCTTAGAGAGGACCTGTACCTGCCTGAGGATGTGATCCAACTGAGCTCTAGCTCTCCCCTACGGTCCCAGCAAGCAATACAGCGTCTGTTTTGTGTCTGTTTTCCTGCTTTCTAGTCTCTGCTCTGGAGAGGGAGCTTCCCTCATGGAAACAGGAAACTAAGTAAATCATAATGCCCCTGCTCTTTCACATTCTCTATGCAATATCCATAATCCCCAATTACTTCTTCATAGAGTCACAGAATGTTAGGGGCTGGAAGGGACCTCAAATGATCATCGAGTCCAACCCCCCTGCCAGAGCAGGATCACCTAGAATAGATCACACGTGAACGGATTGTTGTGGAGGCAGGGAATTAATGTGGCCGAGTCAGGAATATATATTTTCCCGAAAACGCACCCCCAAAACTGTATACGGAAATTAATTTAGTCTTAATTAGCAGATTCAGTGAGATTGAGATCTTACAAGGATACCATAGATAAATTTGACTATTCTGGAAGTCAGGAGTTGGAAAAGGCTAAGCTGCTAAACACAGCGTTCCCCACTATTAATCAGGCTGAGCCAAAAAATTTACTCACAGGTGAGCCAGGCTGGCTGAGAGAAAGGACGCTCCAGATGCCTGTCCCCTCGCTCCCTTTCAAAAGCCATCCGAGGGTCATTAAGGCCTATCAAGCCTGCATAAAGGGGGTGCTTACGGTGGGAAGCCGTCCAGAGCAGGGACGGTCCTGTCCCTCAGGAGCTTCTCCTTCGGAGCGCCAGGGGACTCCTTCTGCAGGAACTGTCTAGACGGGGGAGAGCTGTACGGTGGGAACCCCAAGGTGGAAGTCCCCCCATATTTATACTCTTCCTAGACGAAGGGCCGAGTTACCACAGCCTAGGCGGGAAGAGCGCAGCCAATGCCCTGCCCGATTCCAGCGCGGGCACTGCACAGGCACCCCTCGTGCCGGCAGGGCCCTTTGCTCCGCCCCCGTCACGCCTGCAGGGCCGGGGGGGGGGAGGGCGAAACAGGCTTTTGGCGCCTTTTCCTCTCCCATTCAAACCACGGAGGGAGAGGAATACAGGACTCCAGGACAGGGATCCAGGAAGGTTTTGTGTATTTCCAGAGATGGAGACTCCACAAACCCCCTAGGCAGCCTGTTCCAGTATTAACTTTTGGTTCATGTTTTGTAAAAGGCTTTTATGAACTCACTGAGGGCTATGCACTCCCTTCTTGAAGGGTAATAAAATGAGTTTGGTGAGCATGCAGAGAGGAAGGCTTTGGCCAAAAGTATATGTATAGAAAATAATCCTCTATTTGTTGTATACAGTCTCTTAAAATTAATTATCATTTTAGTTTAAAAGTTGCTGTGGTTTTGGTGAGATAGGGCAGGATGCTCTTTAACTTCTACTTCAATAAAGGAGAAAAGCTCCTGCTGATCTTAATAGGATTATACAGAGGTGAAGCAAAATGGACCAGTTATAACTGGAAAAATGAGATGATACAGAAATTATTCCCATGTCCAAAGTAATAGAAACTGTAGCTTAATAAAATAATAATTACAATGATAATGACATAAAGACTGAAAGAAGAAAGAGAAACAGAAACATATAGTTAAGGTAATATTATTTAGGGTGGTAAGTCTCATGCTGTTTGAGGTATGATGAAGAAATGATCGCTGATATGTCCTGCCAGATTACTTACAAGCTGTAAAGGATGGTATCAACTGTCTGATAAACAGTGGTGTGTGAGATTTCCCTGGTAGCTTCGTATCTGCTGTCCTGCACTCCTGAACACAGCTCTTCCCTCAGATGGATTTGAGCATCCATGAGTAAAATTGCATCCCTGATGGCTTGGGGAGCTGTTGCTAAGACTTAATTCCTTGTGATCTGTGTTGCTGACAGGGTGATAAAAAACAGTTTTGGAGTTTGGGGCTGGGGTTAAACAAGCACTTAGTACTTGTTCTGTTTGTGAGCTTATTCTCAATGAAAGCAAAAAATGAGTATATCATATCCCTAAAGCTGTGTGTGTGTTCTTAAGTGCTTTATTGAACCAACATCTCCATCAGTATTTGTGTCGACTGAAGGTAATTTCAGGTAAACTTTTATAAAGCCAGATATAAAGGGAGCGTTTTATTGTTCTGTGTTGTACAAAGAATGTAATCAGAAAGGTTTGGAGGAGACAGAAATGCTGAAATACATGGGAGTTTTTCCAACAACCTTTCCTTCACGGCTTTCTCTTTGGAGATGAAGAAAGGATTATTTGAGTCTGATTGCATAGGTGTGTCCCTTTCTGAATATTCAGTAAAAGCTTTTGGCAGTCCTTGCAGGTGGCTTCCACACATAACACAGCAAATCCAACCTTACTGAATTTGTGTAATTGCTGGCTTTTATTTCTGCACAAATACACTGTTATCCATCTGACATTTTACATGCACAAAGCGGGATGCTCACCAGGGTAACAACTTTGCACATAGTAGGGCACCATCAGAAACAACTAGCAGCTGCACTCTGACAGCAATGGCATGGCAGCTTTAGAGAGAAGCTCATCTCTGTCCTAAGGGATGGTTGGGGCAGCAATTCATAGGGGTAGCAGAAGATTAGCCTGTTTTCTGAGCATCTGATGCACTCATGGAAAGAGACATTGCTAAGGATTCTCACAAGTAGTGGGAGCGAGTGAACACCACAAAGGGGTTGGTGGAGGAGGAAGCCCTCTTTGTGAATCCCACTCTGCCACATCTTTGTGCAGCCACTCTCAAGCCCAACAGCATGGTGGTCTGGCTCCTCACTGCTTGTTTGGCAGCACGGACACACTTCTAGGAGGAGCAGCAAGCAAATCTCACAAGGCAAACATGACCAGGAGCACTCTGCTGGCTATGGGTTAATTTTAAGCCCGAGACATAAAGCCAGTTCAGATTTCTGAATTTTGCCGTCCTTGTTCACATCGCAGTGGTTGAGCAGGATCTGGCGGAACTTGTCCAGGTCCACCCCACTGATGCTTGGCTGCAGGCAAACCAGAGAAACAGTGTTGAGAGAGAAAACAGCCCTGGATTCCCCAGCCCTGCAAAATTGCAGGCTGTGTGGCAGCCAGGAAATTCACCCACGGAGGAATGACCAAACGGCCTCACCTTGCATCAACTCATACACAGTGAGGAAGCAAACAGGGGGTACAAAAAGGTCACCCTCCAAAACCAGAAAGGGTATGGGATTGTGAGTAACTGTACAGAAATGCAGTGTAGTTTTTGTGCTTAGTCAAGACTGTCAGTATCCGATCTGTGTCAAACAAAAGCCTACAGAGAGGTGTATAATGGGGATAGCAGCACTGCTGGACCTGTGCTTCATCTGATTTCCTCCCTCAAACCTGCTTCATAAGGAGTAATGTAGCATTTCAGGCTAGTCAGCAGCATCAAAATACTTCTAGTGGATCAGATGAGTGCTAGATCAGTGCTATTTTGTCTCTGTATTCTCCTAATGCTGCATCAGTTCCTCTGCTTCTCCCTTTTTCAGGTTGAGATCATATGCACAGTTTGCAGTGTCCAAGGACAATGTTAATGATGGAAAGTACATATTTTGCTCCTTTGGACATACGTGGACAGACCACCAATCTGACATCCTGCCTGTCCTCACACCTTTCCCTGCACACCACTTGGCTATAATGTATGTATAGGCATGGCCATCAGCACATATCTGCAGCCTCTGCAGACATGTGAGTCCAAACATCCCTGTGTCACATCACATCAGGTGGAAATGCACTGGTTTGGGCTCAGTGGGAGCCAAAGACCAGGCTATATTTGCATCAAAAGCTCTATCTTGGACTGCATCTGGAAAATCACGGTAATCCAATGCAGGTGGATTCTGCTGTCTCTAGGAGACTTGTGACATACTGGATGGACATGATGGTCTTGGTTAGAGGTAGAGCTCAAGTAATTTTCAAGGGCAGCCTTGTGATGAGGCCATGCTGCTGAAGACCATATGCACAGTGAAAACAGAAGAAAGAAATCCTGATGACTGATCCGTGTCAACACAGTTTGTGATGCTGTAACATCTAACTAATTCGTAGTGTGATATGGAACAGACCTTTCTTAAACACAGTTACTGAGTGAAGATGTATTAATTTGTCAGTTAGAATTTCTGTGATATGTTGAAATACTCTGTAGTGTTCATGCTGAGATAATGACATTTGTTCTGCTGCTGAAGAAATGAAATTTAACTGTATGCTCTCACTAGTCTATTTACAGAAGTTCACCCACACAAGAACATTCCACTTGGAAATAAAGGGTATTAACAATCAGAAATAGCCATGAAGCTACCTTGACTAGTTCCATCATGTCTTTGACAAACCCATCCACTTCTGGGCCTTCAAGTGCTCCTGTTTTACTCTGAAAAAAAGGGATAAACATCAAAGTGCTCCAGTGAGTCAAAACCAATACAATGTTTACTGGTCAGTAGGCCCACTGGGTCACCAAGCTTTATGGCTTAAAGATCATAGAATTATTTGGGTTGGAAGGGACCTTTGAAGATCATCTAGTTCCAAATTCCCTGACATGGGCAGAAACATCTTCAACTGCTCAAAGGCCCATCCAATCCCAATTTGACCTTGAACAATTCCAAGGAAGATACATTCACAATTTCTCCAGGCAACTTGTTCCAATGCCTCACCACCCTCACAGTAAAGAATTTCTTCCTAATATCCAAGATCTCTTCCTTTCTCCTAAGTAATCTCTTCAAATTAGAGCAACATCTCCCACCATTGTGTGAGGCTTGCTGGTCACCACCCTCGGAGACTTGTGTCACTGCCAGAAGTGGCACTGAGTTACTGATTTCTAACAGGCAGTTAAGTAGTCATGTCTGATCTGAGACATGCTCCCTAAATAACCCTTGGTTAGGTACTGGAAGGCATTTTATTTTTCAAGGTCATGGTGATGCAGGTCCCAAACTGCCCAAGACTGCTGTCACCACCCCCTGGACAGCCCTTGTGGCTCCTGTAGAGTAGTATGGTTAATGCAGCAGTGCTGGCCATGGTGATGGGGAAAGTGGAAATGGGACCTTTGCCATGAAGTCTCTGAGCACCATGCTCCTCTGTCCCCACCTTGGCTCATGGGATGAGGCACAACTGCATCTCCTGATTGACCTCACAACACCCAGAGGGAGTAAGAATTCTGAACAGCATATGTTAAATCTGTCATTTAAAGACTGCAATGGAATGGCCTCCAGGACTCACAACATCGTAGTGTGCAAAGATCTTCTCAAAATCTCTCCTCCTTTCTTCTGTGGTGCAAGCCTGCATGCAGAGAGGACAAGCATATGAAACAAAAGAAAATGAAGTTTGGGCTCACGTTATCTTAGCTGAGCGAGATGGGATCAATGTATCAGAATACAGTGCTACTTACATCCATTTTAAATTGAAGAAGGAAATTCTCTTGAAGTGCCAGAATCCTGAATGAAGAGATTTAAATGTTGATCTTTCCCTTTATCTGCACACAAACTATGCTCTTCTGGTTTGTAAAGCAAAGAGATTTTAGATTATAGGCTTTTAAAAAAAGAAAATTGCCTGCAGCATTATTTATGGAGGGCTGACACAGGAACACCTACCCCTGCCCTGTTTGATGGAGTATGATGAGTGCCCTTTGGCTCACTGCAGATAGGTTTCTTATTGCCTCTCCCAGAGCTGTTCTGGTGGTCCAGTGCAGTGGAGGCTGTAAGCCTCTGAAGCAGGAGCTACCAGACAGTCATTCCTTCTAAATGCATGGCTGTGTTGCATTAAAGAAAAGAGTAATTTACCACTCTCTGTTGGAGGGAGAATTGGTGGTTGTAAAAGCAAAGACCAAAGCAATATTGGTCTGTGCACTGACACTGGCCCAATTCCTCTTTTTCCTCCTCCCAAAGCTCTTCACACCACTGACAAAACCTTTTCTCTCTCGAGCTGCTCTGCTAACCCCCTCTGCTCTGAGGGAAACCTCAGCCAGCCTGGGTAATGAGGCAGTAGGGAGCTATACTTAAGAGGAAAATGTAAAAGCAAAGCCCTTTATTCTCCATTGTGCCTATATTTCTCTGTTCGTATATTCAGTGTCAAAGGGAACGGCCACATGCACTGCAGTTATCTGTGCTGGTATTTATCGTGATCTTAGGCAGAAAGTGGTGATGTCATATGAGCAGTTCTCAGCTCTCATCCCCCAAATCAGTGGTTTAAGACCTGCATGTTTAAAGTGCCAGCCATGCTTGGCACACACGTTTACAGACAGATGCATACTATCCATTTGCAGTGAGATCACGTAAAAGCCTCTGAGGTATCAAGCACAGAAAAGAGACAGAGGCCCATGACCAAGTCTCCAATTTCTTTCACAGCTTTCTCACCTTGTCTCTCCAAATCTTTTCCTACCACCATTGCCAAACTCCTTTGCAGTGGCACTTTCAGTCACCAAAAAAGCAGAAAAAAAATCATTTACAATCGCTGCTGTGTACAATGATGTGAAATAAATGCACATCCATGACCCTGCTGTAGAGGATTGCGACCTTTCTTTTGAAGAAACAGTGTCACTGTCTCATTTCTTGGCACATCATGCCGGAGCATCTTGCTGATACACTAATAAGTCCTGGCATTGCTCACTGTCACCAGCTATAGGTTCTCAGAATACTGCTATTGGCACCATTTGTTTAGAGAGCTGGGATACCTAAATCAGAGTACCTGAATTAATTTTAAAGGAGGTTAGATTCAAATGCACATCCCTAGGGGTGATCCTCGCCTGCCGTGGATCTGCCATTGGGAGCTGGAAAACTCCATCAATGTCATTAAAGCCTACCTTGCCAGGTCATTCAGGTCCAGACGCCCATCTTTATTTTTGTCAAAGATTTTCATCTAAAAATTGAGAAGACAGAGAAAAAAAAAATAGATAGACTATGAAGAGAGCACAGATACAAAAAAGCCAATATGCATTTTACTCTGCCCTGGTGCTTCATCTCTGCTTGTTTGGGGTGCTTTACCCAAACCCCAGGCAGCACAGCATTCTCTGCTACCACTGAGTGCACAGTTGGCACAGGAACATGGCATACCCCTCCTGCCTTCTGCCAGTGAAAGTCCAAGCAACCACATACCAGCATCACTCCCTTCTCACCTTACATGAGGATAAAGGCAGGTCTCAAGCAAGCACCTTGAGAAATTGAATATTAGCCTGACCATGGCTACTGAAAATGATACTGAAAAGATAGGGGAACTTCCAAATGCTTCCAGCCCAACTCAGTCCTTCTCTTGGACTATTGCTGTGGCTACCAAATGGCTGAGATGCTGACACCTTTTGATGGACACTCAGGTCAGAGTTTATGTCACTAAAGCTGGTGGGCTTTGCTTGGCTCAAAGTATGTTGTGGGAAAGTGCAAAGGCAAGGCAGAAGGTTCAGCTGCCAATGTCAAGAGGTTAATTTGTGTGAATATGGAAGTTACCCTTCCCTCAATATTTTCTTTCCTTAGTATGATCTTTTGCATGAGTCACCACCAGATGTGATATGTTTATATATTGTATTGGGTGTTTTTTGCAAGGCACAAATAAAGCCTGTTGCAGGGAATGCCTATTGAGAGGCATTATCTCCAGTCAATTTGCTTTATTTGCACCTTGGTTTTGAGCTTAACATGAAACTTTCAGTGGCTGACCATGTATACTAACAGCTAATCAGCTCCCCTCCCTCATCTCCTTCAGATCAGAGCTCTGCTTTTGCAATACAAGAGAGGATCTTAGCATTTTCAGTTGGTTTGGCCTTTTTCTGCAACAAGTATCCTGAACAAAATTTTCAAACATATATGATATTTTGATATTGTTGATACCAGTCAGCAGAGAGAAGGTAAAAGTCTGGCTGGAAGAGCTAGGCTGAGCTAGTTCTTGTCCAGTGTCTTGCACATGAAAGATGGAAAATGTGGGGAAGATGGACTAGTGTTCACTGAATTAGTTCAGGTGCTATAGCTAATAAGATAGACCTAATCCTGTTATCTGGAACATGGAGATGGTGCTTACCCACTGCAATGCTGGGCTGCATTACTGGGGAAAGCCCTGGGGGAAATGTTTATTAATTACATTTTCAAATTTCAAGCAAATGTTTGATCTGACCTGCCAATTGTGTACACAAGCACACAAAGAATGACAGAGTTTGCCCACTCTGCGTGGCAAAACATGTATCAGGGAGAAGCAGGCCTTTGAAACCATGATGAGACTGTTTCTAATTCAGACTTTCACCTTTAGACATTGTATTGATGGGTTTTCAATTTACCATCTTAAAAGGTATATTTACACTGCCAGGCTAATAGGAAACATCTCAATGTGGTTAAGGATAAGGTCTGGCATGTTTAAATTGAAGTCCATTTTACTAAAAGCTTTGCTGGATACAGCAGTATGCTTTATAAAATGATGCAGCCCTCTGCTTTAAAGTGTTTGCAGCAATTAATTCACTGACATTTTAAAGGCAGTGCACCAGGGAAGTCTTAGTTCTGTTTGTATGAGCGTAGTCCCTGAGCTTGGAGGCAGACAGAGCATAAATTAGGAGCTGGGCTTGCAAAATGATAGTTGGTATATCTATCTATCTCTCTATATATACATATGCACAGAGATACATGCAAAATCAGGACTGCCTTTGGCTTTGAAATCAGCAAAGGAAATACCTCTCTTTTCCCAGTCCAGTGTTGTAAAGAAGGTCTTTGAAACATCGTGGTGTGGTAAACACATACATGCTTTGAAGAGTAACATAAGATTATACATCTGAATTATTTTTCATAACAGAGATGAGGAAAGAAGTAAACAGCCAAAATAAATAGATTTGTGATCAGTGCACCCACTACAGCCTGCTTTTAAATCTTCTCTGGTTCTGGTTCTCTGTGTGCAATGAAGTGTTTTATCTCTCGGGTGGGATGTGGAAAGAGTGAACTTTTGCCAGACCTCCTGCTCTCACAAATGTATACTTCAGGGTCACCTGTACTCAGCACTTGTGACTAAAACAGGCCAGTGAGTATAAAAGTTAATGAGGATGCGTAAAGCCAGACACCTTCCCAAGCTGCAGGATGGCCTGTGGCTTCTTTCCTTAGAGAAAGTTTGGGGCACAATGGCTTTTGCAGAGAAACAGGATAGCCCTGTGGCCAGTAAGCTGGCCTCAGGACAAAAGCTCAGTGCTCTGCCTGACCAGATTGCCTGTGTAGTCTAGACAAGTCATTTAGTGCAGAATTTCTAAGTGCTTTGGCTCCTCATAAAAGACCAAGGCATTTAATCTGCTGGAGTGTTCAAAAGCCTGCAGGCTTCTGAGTTTTTGTGGGGTTTGATCTTCAGAATGAAGTTTGAACTTAAATGGGATTTTCCATTTCCCCAGGCTTATACCACAGCAAGCATGGTGTAAAACCAGAGGTGATAGCCCTGCTGGGATTAAGTGTAGAAGGCACACAAGTGGCAGATTTCCCTCAATTGTGTTCGTAGGCTGTGTGGGTCCTCTCTTTTCCACACATAGCAAGACAGCTTGTGCCATGTCAATGCTTTCACTACCTGTTTTCTTTCCAGGGGTTCATCACTTGTTCACCAAGTCTGTATCAGTGTTCTTTGAAGAGAAAATGTCAAGCCCACAAAGAATCAGAATAGCCTCTAAGAAACTTCACAAAACGATGTTCCTTTCTATAGGGACAACCAGTCTTTCCCAAAAGAAATTCCCATTTCCCTCTTCCCAGTTTTTCTTAAGGTGGCATAAGGTCATAGCCACATAAGTAAGTGGCAGGTATTTCACATGTCTTGGTCAGTATGAGATCTGCTCACACTTCTCATAAGCTGCAGCTGCAAATACTCAGCACAGAATTATAAATTACTGGTTCTCCCCTCCCTTATCCCTCCCTCCCCCTTCTTTTTCATGCCTGTGTTATCTTCTTTAAAATTATAGTGTCTGTCTTTTCACTTTTATCCCTTTCTCCAGAAGGCTCTAAGGTCCACTCAGTAACTACTCGGTGACTATCAGTAGCTGCTTAAGATATGTGCAGCCAGCTGGTGACATACAGAAACAAGCACACCGATCTGTAAATTCCTGTGCAGGCAGATGAGTTTACAGCTCCCTGGGACACAGATTATTTCAACTGAATGTTATTAGGGTAGCACTTGAAAGCCACTGTTGGATAGATGGGCCAACCTGAGAGATCTTGCAGCGGGTCTTTGTCCTCAAGCGTTGTGTTTTAAACAGATGAAAGAGTGGGAACAAATTAGCAGGGTGAGATATATGTGTATTTCCATTCCACCTTAAAGGAATTGGTGCTGATGGTTGCTAAAGATACTCTGTAAAGGTCTCAGGTAATAAATGTAAGGGCCACTGTCCTCCTGCTTTCCCAGAGAGTGGTGATGCTGACTGAATGCCATTAGAACTTTGCACTTCAGCAGCTCCTCACTTCACATGGAAAGCAGGAGAAAGCAAGGAGCTCACACTGCCTTGAGGCTTCACAATATACCTTTGCTTTTGGCTCCTTGAATGTGTTCTCTCTTTTTAACCTAGAACTGCAAGTGTAAGACTGAATCTTTCTTTCCTCCTTGCAATTTTGCCCTCCTGCTACAGGTAAGTTGCCATGCAATCACTTCATGAAGCATATCTGCTGTACAGAGATGCCGCCTGTGTGGCTACTTTGCTGTGACATACGGAATTCATATCCTTTGTTTTACTACAGGATATTACAAGGCAAGATTATGTGTGCTGCAGCTTCACATCCCGCCTTAGCTCTTGGCATCAGCTGTGTCTATGAACACCCTTGCTCTTCAGTTTTTAGCAAAGAATCACAAGGAAAGAAAGCAATTTGCCATATCCTCATTTTCTAATGTCCATTAACTTCCCCCATGCTTTTGGCATTGTGGCTTTTCAAACCTCTGCCCTCATGAGGCAGATTTGTATTTCAGATCATAGATTTCCCCGGATATACAAAACATCCCTTTTCCCAGATCAAATCTTCTCCTGTAACATGGAGACTAAACTGCCTCTCCAAAGATACAAAGCCAACTATACAAACCCAGGGGAACAGAAACCGGACCTCCCGGCTGTCAGCCCCAGGCTGCATTGATATTTAGCTGTGTTGGGGCAGCGGAAATACAGATCTTTCTTTGGAAACTATGGGAAAAGGAAAAGAGATGGAGGAAATGAGCCACCCCATGCCTACAAGCTTCGGGTCACCTATTCCCCAGCACCTGATCAGAGATCAGCCACTGGGAGTGGAAACCTTAGCAGAGCAGCATAAAAGCTGTTTGTTACCTTCAGATGCGATTGGAAAGATTTTTATTCTAGCTGTAGCTTCTGGGGATTTATTATTTACAAACTGTGCCAGTTGGAAAATTATTTCTGTAGCTTGCACTCCTCTCCCTTCACTGTCATATAAATACGTGTGTCTGTGTGTGTGTGTGTGTGTGTAGAATCTATACTCTTCTATAATGGTACAGCTTTTTACTTGTCTCTAAAGGATCACGTTCCTAGGCACAGATGCATCATGCATGCATAACACGGTGAGGCAAAAGATGCGGGCAGCTCCTTGCTTGCTTGCATACCAAACTGTGTTTTAGACACAAGCACAGATGCTGAGCCAAGAATCAAGGCAATCTCATCTGAAAATCATTTAGAACATTGCAGTGGTAGTTGTCTGCTAGTGAAACCCAAATGACACCTTCTAGAATGACATCAGACATCAGCTGGGTTTACTTCTCTTGCCTTTTTTTTTTTTTTTTCAGATGCCCAGACAAAATAAGTTGCTGTGAAATCCAGGTGACTGATGCTAAATTTGTCCCAAACGTTATGCTGCTGATTGCAGTATAAAAGCATTATTGTGGTAAGGTAGGGGAAGAGTCAAAGCTTTCAATCCCCCTATCTTTCAGGGAAGTAGCAGGGAGCCTGTGTCTTGGGAGCAGAAAGACTGTCTAGGAGGAAGGGAAGCAGGGAAGGACTTGGAGCTCTATTTAGGACTGAACATAACCCGAAGAAGGATGCACCTTCCCTATTTTTTTAAAGGGTTTTAGAGCTCAGTTTGCTCTGATGTAAATTAGATCAGTTTTCTCACAGGAACCAGTTCAACTCAAAGCAGGACTATTCAAAAGACTGCTCACATCTGATGTGCAGTGCAGAGCAAAGAAACAGCAGCAGCATGTGCTAAATTCCCGCAGGGATCTTTTGGAGAGGACACACTATATTTTCTTACCATGGTATCAGTATATTCTTCCAGCTTTACTTCAGGAACCATCTTCTTATGCTGCAAGAAGAGATCTCTCAGGAAATCCTGCAGTAAGGAAAGAGACAACTTTATCTTTAGCGTAAATTCAAGAAAAAACAGCAAGAAATTCAATCCAAATTCAGCAGTTATATGAACCTAATTTCACATTCCTGATTGCTACTTCAGTTTCACATAAAGTTCACTTTTTTTTTTTCCTAGTTAAACATATTTTTTTCAGGTAAGTTAGAAAATGATCAAATAATCAAATTTCCCCAGAGCAGGCATATGGGAATGAGTCATAATTAACTCACAGGATAAGCAAAAGATAACATAAATCCTGGAATACTTATTTATTAATCTCCAATTAAAATATTTGCCTTTCAGTAAAACACTTAAACATCCTCGCATGCCTTCACTGGGACACAGGCTGGAGCCACACATTGAGATGTCAGTGCAGAATCTGCAGCCCAGGGATAAGTTTCTGCCTGGGTCCAAGCATCTGAGTTATGATTTCTAAACAGGCTTATGCCTCAATAGGTTGAGCTTTAAAAAGAAATCAGTGTTCAGAAAATCTGCAGGCTCAGGAAGAGGTTGTGAAAAAAATCTCAGTGGCTGTGTTCAGCTGGGAGAGGCACATGCACAAAATCAAGGTGAAGGAGTGCGCAGGGGGCTCTTTGTGTGCTTGATGTCTCCAAGTGGGGCCATAGGACAAAACAAGGTGAAAGCAGGACATCAAGGGTAACAGCAGAGCACCCTACCTTCTATCAGTGTCCCTGCAACCATGCCAGTAGGCTGGAGGGACTTCGGTCCTTGAACTCACCATGAGCAAGCTAGAAATGCCATTTGTCAATGGTACAAAAAGGCATCAAGTTGGTAAAGTCAGTAGAAAGGCTCCTGTTGAGATCAGTGAGCTGTAGATCAAACCCAGAGAGACTTGTTAGAATAACTCACTTTGAGCTCTCCAGCTGAAATGAATCCACTGCTGTCAGCGTCGTAGCTGCGCCAGATCTGAATGGGGGTAGATTGATACAACCACATAAATATTGCAGTTAGTCATCTGCTTGGGGGTGATAGATCACAAGGGTTCAAATCATGACTTCCACAATGAGCAAGCTGTTGCATTATCCAATATTTAATTAATTGTAGATGAAATCAAATAAACTTCCCACACAATAGCTTTTTACTTTCACTTGCATGCTGTACATGCAGCATGCTGCTATCACATATTTGATGCAGACATACTGTCTATAAAAGGAAGAAAAAGACTAAGAAACTGCTCTGGCTTTCTTACCTAATTTGAACATGCAGCTTCTTTATTGCCCTGAGTAAAAGTCTGTACACAACTGGTCATTGATCTGCAGAAGACCCCAGTTTGGATGTGAAATGAAAGTAAATGCAAGCAGTCTTGGGGAAAAAAAATAATTCTGTGTTGAGATACTTAGGGGCAAAGCTTGGAGGGACAGTGGGCAAGGTTAAGGAAACCTTAGGGCCTCGTGCTTCTCAGATGCTTGAACTTATGGATATTTCCACTATGTGCCCTTCCAGGCTAATGCTTCAGGGTAGAGCACACCTAAAATGTGCCTGGTCTGCTCTCTTGGTTTGTGCTGTACTGCAGCTTTGGCTGTAACTTCCAATGAGGCTAAATTTATCAGTGGGTAGAATTTACTTTAAGGCCTTGTCTCTGGTGGTGCGACTGGTGGGTGGCTGAAAGTGTTTTCAAAGTTTAATGAAGTTCCCAAGTGCCCTTACTCCAGTCCTAGCTTCTGCATCTCTGCTTTGTTGGTGTAAATAATGTAGAACATTCTTTACCTGAACAGGTCAGGGTGTGTTTTGCTTTAGCAATACTCATGTATTTCCCATGCTGTGCTCTGTACAGGGTGACTATTGAGGAAGCTGTTGGTGTGAAAGAGAAAGAGGCAATGTGGAGATACCTACCCGCATGAATTCTACACTGTTGTCCAAGGGAGTTTCCCTTCGGAAAAGCAGCAGAAAATTCTCATCATCAGGCAAGATCATACTTGCAAGCTGGAAAGAGGGCATGTTAGAAAACTCCTAAACCAACTCAAATCATGAAAATAAAGAAAGATCTTGGGTGGCTGCTCTTTCAGTATGGCAAATATAAGCCGGGCATGTTGTTGCCTTAGAAGTAATCACAGAATGTTAATCATTGGAAGGGACCTCTGAAGATCGTTGAGTCAAATCAACCCTGCCAAAGCAGGATCACCTACAGCAGGGTACACAGGAATGCATCTCAGGCAGGTTTTCAAAGTCTCCAGAGAAGAGACTTCATAGCCTCTCTAGGAATCCTGTTCCAGTGCTCTGTCACCCTTACTGTAAAGACCCAGATCAAGAGATCTGGTTAATATAGTGCTCTTTGACTCACCTCCTTTTCATCCAAGCACTATCTTCCATACCTCCCAAGTCTGGTGCAGGCTCTAATCATAGAGTCATAGAATGGCTTGTGTTGGGAGGGACCTTTGAAAGTTATCTATTCCATCTCACCTCCAATGCGTAGGGACATCAGGTTGCTCAAAGCCCCTTTCAACCTAACCTTGAATGTTTCCAGGGATGGAAGCATCTACCGCCTCTCCAAGTAACCTGTTACAGTGCTGCACTTCCTTCATTGTAAACAATTTCTTCTGTATAACTAGGCTGAATCTACCTTTCTTTAGTTTAAAACTGTTAGCCTCTGCCCTATTGCTAGAGGTTCTTCTAAAATGTATGTCCTAATTCTCAGTCCTTCCATAAAAGAAATCCTGGGCTGGGGTTGGGGAGAGGTACCTCCTGAATTTGCAAGCGTCCATCTGCTGTGACATCGTAGGCAGACATGAACTGCTCCTTCATCCTCTGAACTTTCTCTTCTGTGATGGTGCTCTGCCATGGGGAAAACAACATATGCATGAAAAAAGCTGCAGGCACCAGAAGAGTCTCCTAGAGGAAAAAAAGCTGCAGGCACCAGAAGAGTCTCCTAGAGGAAATCTCTCCTCACTCATGGATGAGCACCAGGATCCCTGCATCCTTACAGTTGGAGGCAATGATTCTATAAGCCCACAAATGCACCAATGCAGATGAATTTTTGGAAATAAGTCCTATGCATATCTTCATAGCAACTAAGCTTTCAGTTTGAAGGCCAGTGTTTGGATGCCCCAGTATATTTCAGCTATGATTCTTTAGCCAACTATTCCCACTTCATCACTGGGGTTTCCTTCCTCTTGACTGTGTTACAGTGGTTCCCATGCTACTCATTTTCAACTTGTGTTTTTTCAGGAAGGTATCCTCATCCTTGCACTACATCTCTGTAGATCATTAGATCATCAGCCTTGAGAGGTGTCAGTGGAGCCAGACTATTGCTTATTACTGCCTGTCAACTGGTTCAAGACCTGGCATCAAGCCCTGTCAGTGCTTCTACGTTAGCAGCATAGAATTTCAAGCAATTCATAGTCCCTTTTCATCCGCTCAACTCCATAATCAATTTATACACAGTGAGGAGTTTTCAGGACTTGTCAGGCTCTGTGTTTTGACAGGCATTGCTGTGACAGGTGAAGCACAATGCTTAGGTTCATTGGGCATAACTTCCTTTTCTTAGCAGCAACTGTTGGGGTATCTGGGCTGACTGTGCTACACAAAGCACAATTTCTCCACTCTAGAGAAATACCAGATGAGCTCATAAGATGGACTGGGAAGACCACCTAGTTAATCTTGCCCAAGCAATTAATGAATGCCAACATTTCCCTCTGGGCTCATGCTGAGCAGGTCCTGGCTCCTCTCCCAGGCTCAAGGAAGGTGGCCCTTTCTGGGAGGGGAGGGAGTGAGGAAGATAACCCAGGCTGGCTGTTGGCATACTTTTGTAGCACTTTTTACAAGGTAATTTTTTATGTCCTTACAAATCCTTGGAGAAAAACCCTTCAAAAGTGCTCACCAGTGGCTCCCCACTGGTGTGCACATCAGTGGCATGGCACAAGCATGCCACTGAGCACGCAAACACACACACAGAGGCAGTTTTCTTTCCCCTTGTCATTATAACTTGCACTCACACCATTTAAATTGCCTGCTGTTGGCACCTTGATGCTTTCAGACACCTCCCAGGAGTTAGGCAAGCCTACCAGCTGCCAACTTGCAAAGTAATCTAAAATCCTTATTATTATAGCAGGATAAATTCTATCTGAAATGCCAACCATAGCTGATGTTTGAAAAGTGTGCCGTGGAGTGCAGCTTAGCCATTTGTTAAGAAAGTTTATTGCTCACCCTCCTGTCAGCCATTAACTACTTCAGTGAGCTTTCTGTGGCAGGAACATAGTTATCTGCATGAAAATAGGACTGTCTCCAATTGGTTTTATTTTTAACTGATTTAGAGGATGAGATACAGTAAGTAAATAAATACCTGAGATATTTACACAGCTTTTATTCCAAGGGGTTATGCTACAGGAGGTGTTTCAAATTGGACTGTCTCTCTCTGTTGATAAATATTCCACTTATCAAACACAAGTGGCAATGGATCTACTAAAACCCAATCTTTAATCCCAAGAAAAAAAGTAGAGTAAATAGTACTGCACAAAGTAACCTTCCTGAGATATGTACTCAAGGCAAAATTATTTGTGTGTTATAATTTTTTACACTGAGAATGATAGCCCTTGGTTTATGACCATTAGATTTCAAAAGCAACCCTTATGTTTACAAAAAAAAACACCAAACCCAAAACAAAACAAAACAAAACCCTAATCCCAGAAGATAAAAAATAAACCACATTAAAAACCACCAAAACTAATCGCTGAAGATAAAAAATGAAACACATTAAAAAACACCAAAAACCCCAAACCACAAAACAAAACAAAAAAGATCCAAGAAGCCATGTAGATAAGGGCAACAAGGCTGGTGAAGGGTCTGGAACACAAATCCTATGAGTAGAGGCTGAGGGAGCTGGGGTTGTTTAGCCTGAAGAAGAGGAGGCTCAGGGGTGACCTCATTACTGTCTACAACTACCTGAAGGGAGGCTGTAGCCAAGTGGGGGTTGGTCTCTTCTCCCAGGCAACCAGCAACAGAACAAGGGGACACAGCCTCAAGTTGTGCCAGGGGAAGTATAGGCTGGATGTTAGGAGGAAGTTGTTGCCAGAGAGAGTGATTGGCATTGGAATGGGCTGCCCAGGGAGGTGTTGGAGTCACTGTCCCTGGAGGCGTTCAAGAAAAGATTGGATGAGGCACTTAGTGCCATGGTCTAGTTGACTGGATAGGGCTGGGTGCTAGATTGGACTGGATGATCTTGGAGGTCTCTTCCAACCTGGTTGATTCTATTCTATTCTATTCTATTCTAAATCAAGTTTGGAAAACTTGGTCTCCAATATTGATTTGCAGGTAGTGCAAACCAGTAGCTTGTTCTGATTCCCTTTCCGCTCCAAACCATTTCAAAGGCTGGAAAAACCTTTGCACACAATCTCCATGATTTGTTCTCCTTGTCCAAATAAGGACATAAACTGCAGACTCCTGCTGTATTTGCTGACTCTGTAATCTCATTTTGGAGGTCTGCTGTCTCTGGTGGGGCAGCCTGGGCAGGCTGCAGGGCAGAGCACGGACAGTGAGGCAGATGGCTGGAGTCTGATCCTGCCCTGAAAGCTTAGGGAGCAAGTTCAATTCTCTGCTTTGCTTGGATTTTATTCATTTATGATTTTGCCTCCAAACCAGGGCTGTGGCATTGCTCCAGTGAGACAGAGATGCTGGGAAGCTTGTGAATGGTTCAGCAGGAGATTCACAGCTATATAAAAGCATGCTCCAGAAACAGAGGGAGAAAAGTATTTGGGCAGAAGTACTTTTTATGCAATACGACAGGATTTATGGAGTCGAGGCAGCATTTCATGAGTCAAACATCTTGTCTCTGATGTTATTTGTACTGGTGCAATCTCCTGGAAGCCCTAGGGAGGCTTTAAGAGGCAGCACCCCAGATGGAACTCAAGCTCTACTTAGAATAAAGTAGATGGACGAAGACAAAGAGCAAACAAAGTCAGTCAGAGGGAAAATATAGATAATATAGGGGAATTATTTTTCTTTCATGTCATGCAGAGATAGCAACCAATTACAGTTACATAAATACACTGTGCAGATTTTTTTTTCAGTAACATTAGTGATTTGTATAGACCACTTCAGATATCCCTAAAAGAGACACAACAACTATTCATGGGTAAGACATTACAGCTGAGGCAATTCCTGCAGGCAAGGCAACCAGCTGGCAGTGTCAGAGGGCATCTCTCACCCAAAAAGTTGGGCAAGAGCTGAGCTGGGATGCTGATGCAGTGAGAGGCTGCACTAGGGTACCAACTACTACCTTAGCCACCCTGCAACGAGGCCAAAAACTGAAGCTTGACAGCTCACTGGTCAAGAAGCCCATTTTTTAAATAATTCTCTGCATTTGAACTCCTGCAACTGTTTCCTTGCCTCTCAGTGGGGCAGACCCTATGACAGAATGAGAAAAATCAGGAGCAGGAGAGCAAGAAGGGAAAAACTGCAGGTAGGCTCAGGTAGGGACATAAAACATTTATGAAGAAATGCAGAGATGCTGCCCCAAGTGCAATGGCCACCTGCTTCCTTGGGAAGTTTGTTTTTCCTTCTTTGCCTTTAATTTTTAACTCATTGCTGAACTACAGACTGCAACAAGCAGGAAAGCCTAAAAGCCAAATATGCTTTGCTTTTGAATGCTTCAGGCTCATGCTCCACTGATTCAAGCACTATGATTTACAGAGGGAGCAATAAAAACACCAAGCCATCATTCTGAGCTGGAAACCAACTGTATGAAGAACACAATACAAATTCATGCTTCCAGTCTCTATGAGCTGGGACAGGGGAAAATGTCTTCACAGCAAGTAACCAGCTGTAGCTGAGCACAGGGTCAGGTTTTTTTTCCGTCAGAGCTAATGCTCTTTTGACTACGTTGCCTATCTCAAGCAGCAGTTCCCTCCCCAGTTTCAAAGATTTGCAAAACTTTCTCAAGTGTTCACTGATTGGGCTAAAATTTTGGCAGCTAGACAAATTTTCCCTGTTGTGACATACATTTAACTGAATGCTGTTCCATCTTTTCTGGTAGCTGCCTGTATGCAGAGGCCCTCCTTGTCACTCCTTGTTTTCCCTGCTGCATGCAACTCCTTGAATTTCCAGAGGAGGACTTCATCAAGACGTGATAGCCCTACCTGACAGAGGAGCACAGGTTCCCCTGAGCTGCTGCTTACTGGAGGCAGAAATAGCTGTAGAGATGCTCACATTTAGCAATAGTCAAAACTGTAATGAAGAGGATTTCCTATCACAGTCTGGAAAACATACCTGAACTAGGACCTGCCTCAAATCTCTCTCAGATCTGGGATGAGGAAGAGTGCAGTTGCTGGGAGAACAAGTGCTTGGCAAGAAAGGGTCCTGCAGCAGAAGTAAACCTCTTGCAATGTCCTCCACAGACCAAATTAGGGAAAGGAAAAAATAACCAACAGAGCCTAACTCACTGCTGCTTTCCATGAAATATAATCTTCATTGGACTATAATGACAACATGAGCTAGCTTGGAATGGAGAGACACTTTAACCCCATTTCAGATTGCTTCATATGAATCATAAAGCTTCAGCTGTCCTGGACACTCACAGCTCAGGTGCTGCATGATTTGCAAAAGATACTGGCTGTCCAGTCAGGAAAGAAATGCTTACTACATCCCATGAGGAGAAGGCCATGGCATTTTGATAAAAGCACACAGTTTAAAATATTTCTGTGGCTTTGTCCAAACATTTCTTAGGGTTAAGGAGTAAATTCTTACTATGGATGCTCTCCTACAGAACTTTGCAGAGAAAAGCTCCTATCCTTCAAGTTCCCATAGCAAATGAATTTTCTGCTTTCTACTCTCCACGTCTAGCCTTCATCTTCTCTCTTGCTCAAACCCTTTAGAAGTAGTTAGCATCACAAAGGTAATCTGTTTTTTAATACTGTTTGTAATAATTTTAAAGGACATGCTCACTTTCTTCTTCTTTTCTTCCCCCCCCCCACCCCTATCTCCACAGCATTTAATTTCTTTGTCTTGGTTGGGCTCTTGAATCCTCTCTGTAATCTGTCTTCTCTGTTAACTCATTCCTTTCATGTTGTCGAACTCTTTGCCTCATGCTGTCTAATTAAATTTTTGTTCCTTAAGGGATCTGTGTTCTTGGCAGCATTTTGCCTTGATGAAAAAAAAATAACTATGAGTCATTTGGTTGGGAGGGTAAAAAGTGAATGCACTGGAGCGCTTTGGAGCTTGTCTTACTTGATGAAAGGGGATGCCTCAGTTAATTCTTGCTGATGAGGACAGTCTTGTCATAGACTGATTTTTTTTTCCCCTTCTTGACCTGATTTTTGGAAGCAAGCACCTATATTGATAAGAGTATAAAAGGCAAGAAGAAACTAAACATAAGTGATTATTATAGCCTGTTTCTTGGGAAAAAAAAAAAACAACAGGCTTTCTGAAACCAAAAATGCTGGCTTGAGCATGTTTCTTCTAATAATGTTTCAGCCAAATCTGATAGAAGGGCAAAGGATCATAGAGAGATCAAGTTCCTACAAGATCTATGAAAATAAATTATGCCTGCCTAAACAGTTAGCTGGAAAACAAACCCAACTATTAATATGCCAAAAGCCACAAATAGGAGACCAGCAAAGACCAGATAAGACATCAGTAACAAACACTTTCACCTTAGAAGAACTTTTTTTCTGATGACTTACCACCCACCCCACTCCCATTTCTTCTTTAAATCCTGTAGCATTAAAAAAATGAATTGCATGAATGGACCTGGAGGTCCTAGTTGGCACAAGGATGACCATGAGCCAATGTGCTCTGGTGGCCAAGAAGGTCAATGCCATTCTGGGGTGTATTAGAAGGACTGTGGTTAGTAGGTGGAGAGAGGTTCTCCTGCTCCTCTACTCTGCCCTGGTGAGGCTGCATCTGTAGTATTGTGTCCAGTTCTGGGCCCCCCAGTTCAAGAGAGACATAGAACTGCTTGAGAGAGTCCACACAAATTGTCTCTCCTTACAAGGAGAGACTGAGGGGAGCTGGGGCCCTTTAGATTAGAGAAGAGGAGACTGAGAGGTGACCTCATCCTTATATCTACATAATCAGTATGAACTCAGGGTTTAGATTTCTGAATTAGTCTGCAGGCAGGTACAAGATGAATGTTTTCTGTTAGAGGTCTTCTTGCTGTTGACCTGTTGATCACCAGAGGCCTCGAGTGTGATATTTGATCTCCTGAGCTGGCAAACCATATAGAAAAGATGCTTCGAATGGCTTTGAGGCTGGCTGATATTTTGGTCATTAACCTTTGTTTAAATGACTACTTGCCACATTCCTGACCACACTAAGTTAAAAACATAATTTAGGTGTGCAAGGCAAGGATGAAGTGCAAGAGTAAAGGGTGCTTGTCTTCTTTCAAAGTAGAAAGCAAAGGCAAATCCTTTATGGCTACTCACAGTGAGCTCCTGAAGATTAACTTCAGACCTTCTCAGTGTTTTAGGGGCAGGAGGATTATAACAAAGCCAATGCCTGTCTTGTCTGACCAAATTTACACTTCAAATATTTTTACACGTGGTCTCTTATATGCTTACAATTAGGTAAGAGTAATTGGCTTTTATCTGAAAGTCTTGTGTCTATTTTTAGTATAATTTAAGCACAGTGAAATACCTTTCTTTGAAAGCCCGGCAGGCATATTGGAAATTCACAGTTCCCTCTGTTTCATTGGTTTTATGTAAACTTTCAGTAATCCAAACCCCAAATTCATAGCCATTTCATCTACAGAACATTTATTGTCTAATCATTGCAAGAATATACATAGAGCTTCATTAAAACTGCAGCAAAGAGCAAGCAAGGATAATCCTAAATTATCTCTAGCCAGAAAGAAAAATGTAGAACGATATTAGAGGCAAAGTCAGGGGCTGTAGCTCCTGTTCCTATAAAACTACTTCTTCAGTGCTGTAGGAAATAGTTCTTTTCATTAAGTTTTAATTCCAGCGTGAAAACTTACACAATGCATGGAAATGTGTCTGTAATATGGAAAGAGAAAAAAAAGAAGTGGTTTATGAGTGAGCAGAAGGCAGCTCACAGCAGCCTACAGTGACAGGTCGGAAGCTGTAGGCTCTTAACGGTCAGAGAGAAGTGGCTGAATTATGCTTGACTTTGCCTCATGTTCCCCAAATAAATCAAATCACAGAAGCTCCTCCTGCTGATGGAGGATTTATATACACTTCAGTGTCATAAATCACTGGAGCCTTAAAGACACATAACACACATCTGGAAACTGAAGGCATTTTCTTCAGAACAGAAATTAATAGGATAGAATGGAATAGAACGGAATGGAATAGAACAGAACTATTTCAGTTGAAGGGACCCACAAGGATCATCTAGTCCAACTATCTGATCACCTGAAGGCTGACTGAATGTTACAGCATGCTACTAAGGGCATTTTCCAAAAGCCTCCAGCAATCACCCTTTGCTGGAAGAGAAGAGACAGCAAGCAGCATCTGGGAGGTGGGTTAGTTGTAGGTCTACCTCTGTTGCAAAGCTTTTCCTACCCTCATCCCCCAAATTCCTGGTAGTTCATTAAAAGATGATTAATCAACCTCCCTCACTGGATGGTATTTCAAGTTTCTTTCCTCAGACAGAGCTGCCAGGAAGAGCTGTGCCTCTCAGCTTCCCAACAGGCTCCCTTTTGCATTGTTTTTCCAGCTGCTCCATCCCCTGGCATTTAGTGTCAGCTGGGGATGTGGCAGAGTAGCTGGGAAGAAAAAACAGCTGAAGGACTGCAGTGGTCATTAAGATAAATAACAGCTTAGAAAGTGTAGGCTGAAAAAATGTAATTATGAAACTGTTTACTATTCAAGCAGAGACAACTTCCAGTGCTGATAGCATTATTTATCACTTGTACAGCACTTCAGACACAGTCACTAATTAATCCTTGTGACACATCTTGAAGTTACGCCAGTGTATTACTATCTTCTCCTTTTAGTGTGCAAAGAAACAGAGATGTTAAGAGCCCAAAGAAGCAGTTATCACAATGAGCACAAAAATAGAGAGATGCTCAGTCCCAGCTTACTGCTTTTACTATGAAGAAGACTTCCTGTAGAATGGTAAAAGGGGATCTTTTACCTCTTCTACTATAACCACAACACAAAACTTGTGGAAAAACAGAAAAATCACAGAGCAGTTTGTGGGAATGCAATGTGAGAGGGAATAATAACAGGCCGTGTGTGAGCATTTTGACCTTCATTCCCACAGCTTCAGGACGCCTCCCACAGGGAAGGAAAGATAGTGGGACGTCTGGTTAAAAGGGAAAACAAGGTGTGATGTATGTAAAAGCCTGGGCTGTACTCACCTAGATTATGCTAATGTGTAGGTGTGTGCTGTATGTTCTAGACTATATAAACAGAGTCATAATGAACAATAAAGGTCTCTGGTGGATTAACATTGAATCGTGTGGAGTCCATGTCATCCCTCACAAGGACAAGGGAAGGGACCTTGAAATGTCATCTAGTCCAACCACCCCTGCAGTGAGCAGGGACACCTTTAACTAGATCAAGTTGCTCAGACTCCTGTCCAAGCTGACTCTAAGTATTTCCATGGATGAGGGAATCAGTACGTCTCTGGGCAAAAAATGCTATTCCCTTTATCTAGTCTAAAAATCTCCCCTCTTTTAGTTTGAAACCACTACTCCTTGTCCTGCCACAACAGGCCTTGCTATAAAGATTGTCCCCATCTTTCTCACAGGCCCCCTGTAAGTGCTGAAAAGCCACAATAAGGTCTCCATGCAGCCTTCTCTTCTAGAAGTCTAACCCCAAATGGCTCGATATGGCTAGACAGCCTCATTATACAAAGTTAGTAGAGACCTTTGTTTAATCTAGACCTACAGGCAATTCTCATGCCCAGGGCAGGGGACTGCTCTCAGTGACCCAGGACAAAAAATCCCTTGGGTTTTCTGTGACTCAGGTAGACTGCTCTGCCTGCTGGACAGGAGACCTTTTTGTCCCTACACAAGTGTGAGAAATGAAATTGTATTGGTGGCAAAGGTGAACAAAGCAACACACTTATCCTGACCTTACCAGTCAGGATACTTGAGTGGAAATGCTGCCAAAAAATAAATAAGAAAACCAAAACCATCTGAGAGTCTGTTTGAGCTCCCTGCCAGTTAGTGAGCATTGTCTTCCAGAATGAGCCTCTTTCTCCTGTTTAATAAGCAGAGAGGGAGGTGTTTCTTTCTTCATTCAATTAAAGTGTGTTAAGTTCCACACACTGCCCTCCTTTTTTCCCCCCCTCTTTAATGGAAAAACCTAGACAGCAGAAGAACAAGAGATGGAAGTCAGATGAGGGTGTGGTTTAAGCTGGAGTTATCTGAGTGCTGACTTCTGGCACTCAGAGAAACTGTTCTTGATTTGTCGAAGCAGAATAGTCCACTGTGAGAACACCCTCATTTTGCATATTCTGTGTGCTGATACCTAATGTGACATAACAGAGTTCATACCAGTAACAGCTGCTGTAACACACTGGGTTTGCAACCCAGATGGTGGGATGCTGTCTCTGAACTCTGATGCAAGGGATGTGCAAGGGCAGCTTAGGGGTGTACATAGGCTAGAGTGGGGCTGGAAGTTTCCTCTCTACCTATCATCATTAGGAAGCTCTCTGCAGTAGGAGAGCCTCAGATAACGGTCATTTTTATCACCTGTAGTAGTTTAAGACTTATTGGAACATCCCAGTAAGAGAAATCAGGACTTTCCTGAAAACTCAGTGCAGAATGTAAATAAATTAGAGCATTGAATGTAGAAGAATGATAAAGTCCGTATCATTCATAGGTTTGCTAAGAGGGATGAAACAGCAATACATAAACAATTTTGCTCTTTCAGCTCTTGGGCTCTGGGTCTGTCACTGTTCCTTCACCTCTCTGACTCCTCCACACCATGTACTAACCTTTCACTGACAGCAGGTGAGAACTTTCTGGTTTTCTATCTGGGGGAAGAGAAGAAGGTGACATTGGCTCCTTCTGGGCTTTCTTTGTCCAGAGTGGAGGCTTGGATTTCTGTATTATCTCTAAATCGTAAATAATTGTAGATAGTTGTAAATACATGCGAATATATTGTGTATATATGCTTGTAAATTTAGCTTGCTGTAAAGTAGAGATTTATCTTACTTCCAAGCCATCTGAGATGGTCTGGTAAATTTTATTTGGAGGGGCAATTTCTCTGAAACCTACCACATCATCATCCCCAGTTCACTCTACAGAACCCCACTTGAAAGTCCCTCACTTCAGCAGCTCACTGTGGTGTGGAACACTGCTGCCTCATTTGAAGACTACTCCTCAACATCTTATGTTTGCTGGGTTCATTTGAACATGCTTTATCCTGGTGTTCCAATACCCCAAACCTAGCCACTCCTAATTCCATCCCTTGTTCCTGGGTAAACAACATGAGATTTTAAATTTCTCTTCAACTCAGTGTTTCTGTGTCTTTAACGGTTTTTAGCACTTACTGTTAAGTCTTCCTTCTTTCTTTCTTTCTTTCTTTCTTTCTTTCTTTCTTTCTTTCTTTCTTTCTTTCTTTCTTTCTTTCTTTCTTTCTTTCTTTCTTTCTTTCTTTCTTCCTTTCTTTCTTTCCTTTCTTTCTTTCCTTTCTTTCTTTCCTTTCTTTCTTTCCTTTCTTTCCCTTCCTTCCTTCCCTCCTTCCTTCCTTCCTTCCTTCCTATTTGATTTGAAGACCTTTTATATGCCTACCTGTTCATCTGACCATCCAGGCTCTACAAAGACATTTCTGCAGAAGCTGCCAATATTTCTATCCAAATTTACTTGAAAATCAAACAAAAACATGCTTGAAAATTGATTCACATATTCTATCTTTTTTTAAATTGTAGCTTCAAAGATCTAGCAATCCTAATTGACTTGTAAGTATAATTCTGATTTTATGCTTGATACTTACAAATTTATGCCTTTTATCAGCTACCTTTTCCCTTTTTGTTAATTACATTTTGCTTAAAGGAATCATTTCATCTGTGTTTTCTGGTGCATACTCTCCTTCCATGTGGGAAATGATTATTCTTTTTTTCTTCCTAGCTGGGCACACACTACAAAGCAAAAATATTAAGCCCACTATCATATTGTATTCTTGATGTACTTCTGAGCAGGTGACCTTAGTGGCAGGATTTCTCCTCCACTGATAATGACAGACACAGCCTCTGTATGAGTTGGAGTTAAGGAAGTTAGCCTCTGTAAATTGTCATGCAACTTCTCATAGAACTGAGATGCAGAGAGTGAGAGTGGAGAATGATGCAAAAAGTGGGAAAGAAAACCAAGGGAGAAAACCAGGAACCCTTGAAAGCCAGATCTTGACCTCACAAGCAATAGAGTTGAGTCCTGTCTGCCTTCTAACCATTTCAGGCAACACAAACATATGTCTTCTTCCCAAAGACCATTTAAAATCATTGACAGTGTATTTGTTAAAACTTGGTCTTGGAAAGAAACCTCTCATGTTAACAAAGCTAAGCTGCAGTAGCTTGAACAAATCATCACTGTTATCCTCCCCTTTGCCCTGCCAGGCTATGTGCCAGTGCTTTTTCATTTGTTTCTATTCAACAGCACTAAATGACTTTCTTCTCCATGTGTCCAACAAGCCCCTTTGGCTGATGCCAGCCGCATGCTCACCCTGGCAGCAGCTGCTGGATTGAAAACGATTGGACTTCTCAGGTGATTGCACTTGCTGTCATACCTGCTTAAATGCCACCTTGTTGCCAAGAGAAAAGCTCCTTACCTTGGAGATTGCTAAGGAAGCTGGCAATTGGAGAACAACAAATACAAATTATCTCTCAGCAGAGCAACATGTTCTCTTGTACTTGATACACCACTAACATGACACAGTACTTACTTCTGGGCCCAGTTTCTCCAGGAGATGATGAAAAAAATTGTCGAGCTCCTTCCCTTCTATGTAACCGTTATCTAAATAGAAGCCAAATATATTAATGGTCAATGGCAACGCCTGAGTTCTGGCAATCATGTTATGGGCTACATGCAGGGAGCCTAGGGTTGCATGGCAGGAGTCTTGGCTGGGGGCTCTGATGCCCACTTGGTGGGTTTCATGTTCAATTTGATAAGCTCACAACAGTGTGGGTTCTGGGCATAGCACTGAGGAGCTCCCTTAGGATTTTTCCTCACAGGAAAACCACAAGAAGGAATGGAAGAAGCAAGTGGAAGGTGATGAAAAGGGAAAAATTTTGGAGTAAAAGGGTAGATTTTCAAAGCTGGCTTAGGAGCATGAGGAGGAGGAAGAGAAGGGGCTCTGAAACACCTCCAGCACTCAGTGTGGGGGTAAGCTCAAATGCAACTCATGCAGACACTGTTCCACACGAGCAACAGTCCAGACACTCCGTGCTGCATCCACCTGTATCCGCACTCAGACCGGCACCCGCCCTGGCGGTCACCCACCCCCTCCATGGGACGCACCCGGATGGGCACCCAACCGTGGCACCCACGCAGCCAGCCACATCGCACATCGACACCCTCCAAGCAGCACCCACCCAGGCGGGCACCCCCTGCCCGGTAGAACCCCGTTTGCCCATCTCCGTTCCTCCGCTGTCTGGTCCCCCGCCACGAGTCCCCACTTGCCGTCGGCGTCGAATCGCCTCCAGGCGCCGAGGAAAGAGGCAGCGTCCAGGCGCCCCACGGCGCCGCTCTCCATGGTGCTGCCGGAGGCGTCTGCCCCGCGCTGCAAGTCCCTGCTCAGCTTGGCACAGCCCCACGCAGCCCCTGCTCAGCCCGGCACAGCCCAACGCAACAAGTCCCTGATCAGCCCGGCACAGCCCAACGCAGCAAGTCACTGCTCAGTCCGGCACAGCTCAGCGCGGCAAGTCCCTGGACAGCTCGGCACAGCAAGTTCCTGGACAGCCCGGCAAGGCCCCGCGCAGCCCCTGCTCAGCCGTCGCGCAGCCCCAGGCAGGCTCTGCCCGTGGATCGCCGGCAGCCTCGGCTTTGAGGG
The DNA here is from genome assembly GCA_013400475.1 of Tricholaema leucomelas. Lineage (NCBI taxonomy): Eukaryota > Metazoa > Chordata > Aves > Piciformes > Lybiidae > Tricholaema lacrymosa > Tricholaema leucomelas. The sequence continues at coordinate 424,596 of WAAF01007540.1, forward strand.
CGGCGGCCCCGCCCCGGGGCGGCCCCACGAGGGGTGTGGGAACCATAGAATCGACCAGGTTGGAAGAGACCTCCAAGATCATGCAGTCTAACCTATCACTCGCCCCTAGCCAATCAACTAGACCATGTCACTAAGTGCCTCATCCAGTCTTTTCTTCACCTCCAGGGATGGAGACTCCACCACCTCCCTGGGCAGCCCATTCCAATGCCAATCACTCTCTCTGTGAACAACTTCCTCCTAACATCCACCCTATACTTCCCCTGGCACAACTTGAGACTGTGTCCCCTTGTTCTGTTGCTGGTTGTCTGGGAGAAGAGACCAACCCCCACCTGGCTACAGCCTCCCTTCAGGTAGTTGTAAACAACAATGAGGCCACCCTTGAGCCTTCTCTTCTCCAGGCTAAACATCTCCCTTGGCCTCTCCTCATAGGGCTGTGCTCCAGGCCTTTCACCAGCTTCGTTGCCCTTCTCTGGACACATTCCAGTACCTCAACATTTCTCTTGAATTGAGAAGGCCCCCCACAGGATGAGCAGCACAGTCTTGCAGACATGACCCACAAAGTTGCACCCAGCTCTAAACGATGGGTAGCTTGGGTGGGCTCAGAGCAAGGCCCTTGTCTACACCAGGGTGTGCTTGGCACAGGTGTAGGCAGGATGAATTTTAGCTTTTTCAGTATCAATCCAGGCAGGGTGATGAAGCGGTTGCGAGCATCTGTGCCAGAAGGAGTTGTGGGCACAGGTGAGTGAAAAGCTGGACATGAGCTGACCGGCTGGTGATGGGAGAGGATTCTCCACTCCAGAGAGCTCCCACCTAGAGCTATGAAGTCTTCAGGACAATAAATATTTCAGCTTGCTGGAGTGGGTCCAAAAGGGGTCTCACAAAAATGATCAAAGGGATGTAGCAGGTCTCTTATGAGGACAAGCTGAGAGAGTTTGGGTTCAGCCTGGAGAAAAGGAGGCTCCAGGGAGGCTTTATTGCAAACTTCTAGTGCTGAAAATGAGCCTATAAGAACTATGGGAACAGTCTTTTTTAAAGGGCTTATTGTGACAGGACAAGGAGTAATGGTTTAAAACTAAAAAGGGGAGGTTTAGACTTGATATAAGAAAATGTTTTGGTATCAAAGCGGCGAGGCACTGGCAGAAGCCCCATCCTTGGAAGCATCCATGATCTGGTTGGTCAGAGCTCTGGTCAACCTGATCTAATTGAAGATGCGCCTGCTTACTGCAGGAGATTTGGTCTAGATGACCTTTAAAGATCCATTTCCACCCAAACCATTCTATGATTCTGTAACCCCACAGCCATCAGTTTGTAAGAGCTGTGTGCTATTTACAGACAACATTTAAAGTTTCCAAACTCCCTAGATGAAGACAGAAATGCTGGAAGAAAATGTGAGCCTTCGAAGAAGAAGCATTTAGCAAAGAACTTAAGTTTGCTAAAACTTATAACCCTGCTCCTTGGTTAATGAACATAAAGCAGCAGCAGGGAGCTCTCACTTCCTCCTCCCAGCCATCAGGAGCTTCTTCCTTCTCTAATACTAACCAAAAGAAAACCCTCTTGGAGTTAGAGGTCTCAGTGATGACTGGGAAAGAATAATACATATATTCAAGGTGGTCCTTCTTGGGACTACATGTCATTTGAATGTCATCTCTATATTCGTCTGAAGTGCTTTCAAATCTCTGGGACTGGGATTTGTGTTTTTGTCCATGCTCCCAGAATCTTTTCCAGTAACTCACAGAATCATAGAATTATCAGCACTGGAAGGGACCTCAAAGATCATCCAGTTCCAACCCTCCTGCCATGGGCAGGGAGACCTCACACTAGATCAGGTTACCCAGAGTCCCATTCAGCCTGGCGTTAAAAACCTTCAGCGATGGGGCCTCTGCCATCTCCCTGAGTGACCAGTTTCAGGATCTCACCACCCTTATGGTGAACCACTTCCTAACATCCAGTCTGAATCTACCCACTTCAAGATTTACTCCATTAGCCCTATCACTACCTGGCATCCTAAAAAGTCGCTTCCCAGCTTTCTTGTAGGCCCCCTTAAAATACTGGAAGGCCACAATAAGGTCACCTCGGAGCCCTCTCTTATCAAGACTGAATAACCCCAACTCTTTAAGTCTGTCTCCATAGGAGACAGAATCCATTATCTCTGCTGAGATCCCTTACAGATATTTTTTGTCCATGTTTCTTTTGATTCAACATATATATTTTGATTTTATGCAAAAGCTGGTTGATTTAAAGAGACTCTTAGAGGCAGAGTAGAAAAGGTTTCAAAAGATATTGACTATTTGCTCAGAGCAGTCTCCTATTTGACATGAGAGAAAGAAAAAGCAACCTGGAGAAACAGAAGTTCTGTTTTACTCAAGCAATATCACATCTGCCTGTTAAATCCTTTCAGAGAATTCACAACAGCAACATGTCCAGTTTCTCCAATGTGAGGAGAAGGAGATGTGGAGCTGATGCTTTTAAGCAACAGCCTGCGAGTGGCTCAGCATGAGGGTTTGTTAGGGTACAGGAGTTCTCTGTCCATCAGACAGAGGTCACCTTCAGACTCTAGAAAAAATGATTATGAAGAAGTTAATGCAATGACAAGGCTAAAAACAACCCCCATGCTTCATGAGCATTCTCAGACAGGGGAACCCAGGATTGTAGAGGAGTGCATGCTCAATAGGTTGTGACACACAAGGAAGTCTAAGTTTTAGGGGACACTTGCACAAGTTCCTTGCTGGCATTACCAGCTGCTCCATAGGTTTCTCTCTAACTCATCCTCGCCTCACTGCCAGCAGGCATTTCTGGCCCTGCTGTGATGGCTCCCCCACAGAACTTCTCCTGCACTCCTCTCCCCAGTACTTCTCTCCCTGAGTCCCCAGCAGCGGTGGCCTTGTGTGCTGCACAGGAGCCGACTGAGCTTCTTCAAGGGATGAGGTCCTGGGTGCTGCTCCATGGCACAGGGAGGCCACAAAGGCTTCTTTTTGGCCTCACCTCTCTTCCTAGGACTCAGGGTCAATTTGTCCCAGACAGGGAACATTCTGGTCTCAGTTTTTAGCAATGAGCTGCCCAGCAGTTTCTGGCAAGGCTTGTAACCTGGCTAAGGGAAAGCATCACCATGGCTGGTACCAATGGTAGTATAATCATGACAGCTAGTTTCTTACTAAAAATATTCTTAACAAAACTAACTTAAAAGGAAACACTACCCATGGTTTGAAATACTGGCAAGGCAAAGGACCCTGCCATTTGGGAGGAGCAGAGACGTTGAGGTTTTATGGCAACTGATGCAAAACTCAGGGCACTAAGAAGAGCTTGTCAGAGCTGGTTCTCTTCCCTGCCCTCACAGAGAGAAGAGCGGGCAAGAACCGTCACCTTACTTGTGCTGCCATATTTATTCAGGTTCTCACACAGCCTCAGTGAACCTGGGTACAGGTTGAAGAAAAAAAAAAAAAAAGGACCTTGAAGTTCAATGGGTTCCCACAAAAATTCTTTGTTACCTGTGATGAGGGCGTGGATGATACTTGCTCATCCCTGTCCTCTCATGCGTGCAGTGCTAGCTGTCCTGGCAGAGAGAGCCTTTGCTCTCACACAGCAACAGAGAGTGTTTGCAGAGAGGGAAAGAAGGAGCACAGGTGATGGCCTCCTCTTCTGTTTGCACCAGCTTTGCTCATCTGGATAACAAGTTAACCATGGCACAGCAATGTGCCCTGGTGGCCAAGAAGGCCAATGGGATCTTGGGGTGTATTAGGAAGAGTGTGTCCAGCAGATCAAGGGAGGTTCTTCTCCCCCTCTACTCTGCCCTGGTGAGACTTCATCTTGAATACTGTGTTCAGTTTTGGGCTCCCCAGTTGAAGAGGGACAGGGATCTGCTGGAGAGGGTCCAGCGGAGGGCTACGAGGATGACTAGGGGACTGGAGGGCATGCCTGATGAGGAGAGGCTGAGTGACTATGAGGATGATTAGGGGACTGGAGGGCATGTTTTGTGAGGAAAGGCTGAGAGACTTGGGGACTTTTTAGTCTGGAAAAGAGAAGACTTAGAGGAGATTTGATAAATGTTTATAAATGTCTGAGAGCTGGCCAGGAGTGGGGGACAGGCTCTGGTCACTTGCTCCCTGTCATAGGACAAGGAGTAATGGGTGTAAGTTACAGCACAGGAGGTTCTGCCTCAACACAAGGAGGAACTTCTTCACTGTAAGGGTCACAGAGCACTGGAACAGGCTCCCCAGAGAGTTTGTGGGATCTCCTTCTCTGGAGACTTTCAAGGCCTGTCTGGATGTGTTCCTCTGTGATCTGTGTTAGATAGTATTGTCCTGCTCTGGCAGGGGGGTTAGTCTCGATGATCTCCTTGGGTCTCTTCCAACCCCTAACATCCTGTGACCCTGCGATCTCCAAAGCCCTCCACCAACATGCCCTGCACATACAGGGGCTACCCCATAGACACACGGCTTAACCATTTGTCGTAGTGGGTTTTGTTTTAGAGTGTGACAGATGGAGATTGTTTCACTTCACTCTTTTTCTAGGGAAAAAGGGCGGGAAGATAATGCTCTCACTGAAGCGGAGATGAGAATACAGGAAGGTTGTACGTAAAAATGTGTGGGAAAAGATAGGACATACATGAATCCTTAACACCTACTACAGATACAGGACACACGAGAAGTCCCCAAAACCTTCCCCCCCTGCCCCCAGCCAAACCAAAAGCCACCAAAACAGCCCAGCACTCACTTTCTCCCATCCCCCATTGTCTCCCATTAGGCCCAAGCAGGCCAGATTCACTGTGGCCTGCAGCCTTGAAGGCCACGGCCTACCACAGGGTACTGCTACACAGTTACTTAGTTACCCAGGTAAGGATCCCTCTGAAGAGCTGAAAAGGCAGGGAGAAATGAGAGCAAATTGACCTTGCTACTTACTTTTAAAGTGTTTGCAGGGTTTGTAGCACTGAATAACATATTAAGATATCTAGGGGCATCCAGTTCATCCTTTGTGATGGATCTTAGTCTCTGTAGTTTTCTAGGACCTCTGGGATAGCCTGGAACCCCTCAAGCCACGACACCATTTTGCCACACCATAGAACTGTTCTGGTTGAGGAAGACCTTTAAGGTCACAAAATCCAACCGTTGCCCTAACACCATCATAACCATTAAATTATGTCCCAAAGTGCCATGCCTACACTTTCTTTGAACACCTTCAGGGATGGTGACCCTACCACCTCCCTGGGCAGCCTGTTCCAGAGCCTGACTAGCCTTTCAGAAAGAAGTTTTTCCTCATATCCAACTTAAACTATGCTTGGTGCAACTTGAGACTATTTCCTTGTGTACCAGATGCGTTTAGGGGGCTTAGGAGTGGAACGGCAGACATTTAGCTCAAAGTGACTTGAACCAGAGAAACCTTAGTCTGCAGTGAGGATCTGGACACCGTGCTGCATGGATAAAATAAGGTTCAGCTTCTCCAACTGCTTTAGGTGACTCAATAAAGCAAGAAGAAAAGAAAAACCAAACCTCAAACTATCTCAAAACCACTTTTACTGTTTGGGCAGCACTTTCTGCAGGGTGCTGTAAATCCAAGAAGCATATTGAACCGTGGATCTGTTGTGGGTAGCTTCAAAGCAACAAACTGTAGAGAGCTGTGTTGTGTGCAGCTCGTGTACAAACCCAGCAACCTCTCTGCCTGGGCTTATTTCTTCAAAGGAACAAACAAGAACGAAAGGTGGGCAGGATTTCACAGTGTGAGGAATGCTTTTGATTAAGGACTTCTCCTTTGACTCTGGCTTTGCAGTTACTCCTCTGTAACACTCAAGGTAGAGGATCTCAAACCCCTATTTTGGAAAGCTGACAAAGAAAGAAAAAACAAAAGGCAAATGAAGCCTTTCACTTCAGAGCTGTATAGGTTTTTAAAGGTGTATCTTTTGAAAACCACACCACTGACCCATTCTTTTTTTTTTCCCTTTGGGTTTAAAAATGAGTTTAATATAATAATAATTCACAGGATGGTTCCCCCCATTAAGGCTTTGTACAGGCAGATCATTAGTTCAGGTGTGTCTTTAATTGTTTAATTTTCAAATTATGGCAACTAGACCTCAAAGAATAGAAAAATGGCATAAATATACATATATATACATGTCTGAATCTGGGAGTGTTAAATAGCTTTTAAAAAGTACAAACCCAGCAATTTCTCTACAAAACTGCTTTTCTCTGTGATTTGCAAGCCTCCTGAAAATTGCAACCAAAAATTTGGAGTGTAGAAGACTCACTAGGAGGTGGAAAGGGACAACTTATTCCCAGTAACTCTTCCTTCCTTTCAGCTCAGGTGGTCTCACATTGATGGGCACCAGCTCTCATCTTCCTGCTCCAAGAGGTGCCAAGCTGGCTGCAGCAACTTACTGGGCTTGGTAGCAGGTGCTTCTCTTCCACAACCCTCTCACACTCCCCAAATTTCTGCCTTGAGAAGTCCCACAAAGTTACTCTCATCTGCAAAGAGGAGAAAATGCCTGGGATACGCCTTGACTTAGGTGGCATTTGGCTCTTAAATGAGTGCACCTCAGTTGGTGCCTTGACACTAGAAGCGTTTGCATGGCTGCTCCATGGCTCTACTCCAGGTTGGGGAACCCTTCAGCCGAAGGATACTGTGCTGGAGTTCTCTGTACCCCAAACATTCCTCTCCCTCCGTGGTTTGAATGGGAGAGGAAAGGCGTGAAACACCTGTTTCCCGCCCTGTGCCCTGCAGGCGTGAAGTGGGGGGAGCAAGGAGCAAAGGGCCCTGCCGGCACGAGGGGTGCCTGTGCAGTGCCCGCGCTGGAATCGGGCAGGGCATTGGCTGTGCTCTTCCCGCCTCGGCTGTGGTAACTCGGCCCTTCGTCTAGGAAGAGTACAAATACCGGGGGACTTCCACCTTGGGGTTCCCACCGTACAGCTCTCCCGCGTCTAGACAGTTCCTGCAGAAGGAGTCCCCTGGCGCTCCGAAGGAGAAGCTCCTGAGGGACAGGACCGTCCCTGCTCTGGACGGCTTCCCACCGTAAGCACCCCCTTTATGCAGGCTTGATAGGCCTTAATGACCCTCGGATGGCTTTTGAAAGGGAGCGAGGGGACAGGCATCTGGAGCGTCCTTTCTCTCAGCCAGCCTGGCTCACCTGTGAGTAAATTTTTGGCTCAGCCTGATTAATAGTGGGGAATGCTGTGTTTAGCAGCTTAGCCTTTTCCAACTCCTGACTTCCAGAATAGTCAAATTTATCTATGGTATCCTTGTAAGATCTCAATCTCACTGAATCTGCTAATTAAGACTAAATTAATTTCCGTATACAGTTTTGGGGGTGCGTTTTCGGGAAAATAAAATAATTCTCTTTTTATATATATTCCTGACTCGGCCACATCAATTCCCTGCCTCCACGACAGATACCACCAGCAGCAGCATCTTATTTTCCTGATATTGATAATAATTTTATTTTTAAATGGCATTTTTTCCAGAGTAAGGAGCATGTTTCATGTACCAGGCTGGGCCAGCTTTGTAGAAGGCTTAATTAAACAACTGTAACTGGGAAAATGTGCAAAAAAAGTGCTGAATGTTAACTTGAAAACAGAAAAAGTGGCCATTGACAAATGCCTCATTCTTTAGGCCAGACTCAAAGTATTGTAGTCATACATTTGGATTCCCATAACCAGAAAAGGGAACAAAAATAACCAACCAAACAAACAAACAACTCCCCCTCATCTCCCCCCATGCCCTAGGCTGCTTTCTAGGGACTTGCAATCAGCAAACTCAGCTTCTTTCACTGCCTGCCAGCTCTGTGTGAGACCTTGTTTCTACATTTCTTCACCCTGTTTAGATGCCTGTTCCTGTGTTACTGAACATACAGACCCTTCAGGTGAACTCTCAAAGGTGCATCAAATGCATGTCCACATCCTTTGCCATGTACCACCAGGTTTCAAAGCAGAACATCCTGCTGAAGGTGGCATTGCTTAGTCCCCCACTCTCAGAGCATCAGAAGGGCAACCCAAGGGGGTTCAGCCTTTCAGCAATTCTAAATATAACTCCAAACAAATAAACAGCCAAAGTAAATGACTAAACAAAATCACTGCCTTCAAGACAAAGCACTCGCTTCAACACCCCACAGACTTTCTGCCCTTGTTACACCTCACGCATGTGCTAGGATGAGGAGCAGACTGAAACCTCAACATTGCCAGCAAATCCTCAAGGCTGGAGAACTGTCCTTCAGAGCCAGGGAAATCTGAGTTTTGGGAAGGAAGAAGATAAAAGTCCATGTGCAATGATTGGAGCAGTGTTTTAAGCTGCCAGCCTTCAGCAATGCCTGCTGAAGTGCAGCAACAATTGGAGGGCAAGGGAGTCCTCTCTGTTTGGCAGAGCTGGTTGCTCTCAACCAAAAATGAGCACAGTGGTCTCTGCCCACCCTGGTGGAGTCACCCCAGCTGCTGTGGGGTTCTGTCTTGCCTGTGGACTTGATGGTGTTGGAAGTGTTGGACACAGGTAAGGAGTCACTATGGTGGTGATGAGAAGCATAAGAGACTGCAGGAGGATAGGTGCAGGAATGAGGAAGAAGCTGAGAATCTTCTTATGGTATTTTCTGTATAAGATGGGGAGGTGGACTCCAAGCTAGGGCAGCACTACTGTAACTTCTGACCTGCTAAAGAGAATGTTTATGTAATGGATTGAAAGCATTTTAATTATCCAGTGAGCAGTTTGTAACCTTTGAGAGGCTCCCTGACAATGCAGTAGTATTTGGATGCGGGAGCATCCAAAGGGGCTAGGAAGGTTTCAGTTGGGCATGGGCAGAGCAGCAAGATCCTGGGCATCAGCTCAGCAGCTTCCTGCCCAGAATCAAAGAAAGGGCAAGGGCTGATGGTGTTCAGAGGGAACGATTCAGGTAAGTGGGTTTGGTCATCTTCTACATTTGAAGGAAAGAGAAATTCATCAGCACGTGTTCACCTAGCAGTTTTCATCCTCCCTGTTTCCAGACTCCTCCTTAGGATGCAGAAGGACCACTCTGCTTTCTAAGCCTGATCAACAAGAGTCTGGCATCAAATGACAATCCCCAGTACTCACCTGTGCTGAATTTGTTAGAGATCTGCTGGGCCACAGCTCCAGAAGGAGCAAAGGATAGTGTCACTGCATGGAACCTCCCTTCAAGCTCAGCACAAACCGAGGGTAATCTCTCGAGGTGGGATTCAGGCAGAGGCCACCCAGCATAGCATCCCTGGCACTGGGGAGGGAAGCGCAGCCTTCATGCCCACAAGCAAGCAGTGTTTCAAACGCGAGCAGAGCTTTCTGGTGTCTTCCTAGAACAAGTTTCTCAGTAGCTTTTTTTCTACACAATGGGAGAGAGAAATCATTAATCGATGAGCAAGAGCTCGTACCAATGGCAGCTCGCAGTGAAGGGTTGGGTCACACAAATCTGTGACTAATGGGCCACAAATCCCCACATTGTCTCAGCCTGGCTGGCGGCAGATTTAAGATGATTGCTGTTGCCATCTTAGGAAGCAGCTGTTTACTTTTGTTACTGCACATCAGGGAATACTCTGAAACACTCAAAATCTATCAGCCAGATTTTAACCTCCTTCAGTAGGGAGTGGGAAGCAGGTCCTACAGATATGGTGGAGAGCTGTTTTAAGTTCACAGCAGAGCCTGGCAGGTAGCCACAGTCCTTCTCCAGCACTGGGCAATAGGGCTACTAGATTCCTATGCTTTAGTCATGCAGTAAACATGCTTGTGTGCATGGAGAATTGCAGAGGACATTGCTGTCACCTCAGATGCTGCCACTTCTTCTCTGTCACCTCCAAACACACTGAACACAACATGCATTTGCTGTCTTGCCACTGTCTAGGGACCAAACCATGAAGTTGGACATAATCCAGCTGGGCTCTGCAAACACCCGAGTGGCCAGATCACACTGAATACTGTTGCAGAGACTTCCTTGGCTGTGAGAGGAAGGCTGGTGACGTGCCTAGGAGCAAACCTCTTCCTTCCATGCCAACATCTGCTCCCTTCACTGTTGATATGGCTCAGGATGCTCAGACAGTACCCACTGCGGGACAGGGAGGTACTCGGACACTATAGATGCCTTGGGAGAAAAAGCAACAGCACTTTTCTTCAGTGGTACTACTAGCACATTTCTCTGTTCAGCCTCCTAGGAGCTCCAAGGATCTCTGCCACTGGCATCCCACCAAAGCAGCTAAACATAGCTTCTGGCCTCTGCCCCTCAGCTTCCCAGGGCAGGACACGGCCTAAGACAGGCTGGAAGCATGGGGGATTGACCAGAGAGCATCCACAGGGCAGCATGGGGGCAGTGAGAGAAATGAGAATGATTGCTACAGCCAAGTGTCTGCTTTGGAGGGCTCACAGCTCATTGAAACGTATCACTTCCCCTGCCCCATGTGGCCCATAAACTTCCCAACCTTCCCAATCTTAGCTTGGCATCAAGGCACTTCCCCAAAACATGTTGGCACTTACCTGAGGTCTCTGCGGGATGAAGATACGGAAAGTAAGTCACCAGTTCTTGAATGCAGAAGAGGTAGACCGGGGTGCTTCGGGCGCAATGTACATTCTCTGCTATGGGGCTGATGGTGCTGGGACTGTTGGGCAGAAAGGCAATCAAGAAACAAAAGCTACTGCTCCTCCTCACACCCACACCTGCAGAAACCCCCCAACCACCAGGGCTGCACAGACTCACATTAAAATGCCTCTATAAAAGCAATTTCTCTACCACTCAGCCTGCCCACCACGCACCGATGGCTGGAATATGGCCAGGAAAGGCTTTACATAACTAATAGGGAAAACATTCATCCCGCAGCAGCCAATTTCCAGCACTATAGCTTTTCTTCTTGCTGTGTTTATCAGCATGAACACAAACTTCTTCTGTCATTTCAGACACCTACCGATGGCAGGTTGATGGGCACACACTGTTGTGGTTTCTTACAGCAGAACCAGTACACTCTTTTGGATAACTTATCAGGAGGACATCAGGCACAGATCAGAAATTATCAGCAGTTGGAAGTGTTTGGGGGTTTCATTTTGGTTTTTGTGTGTGGGGTTTCATATTTTTTTTTTTTTTCTCTCAATATCACAAACCTTGCTGCTAATAGTCCTAAAATCACAAACCCAACAAATCAAGCAACCCTTCTTGAGGACGGGCAGCCTCTTCTCCTTGGTGGCAAGTGACAGCATTAGAGGAAACTGTTACAAGCTGCACCAGGGGAATTTTAGGTTGGATATTAGGAAATGCTTCTTCACAGAGAGGGTTATCAAACATCACAACAGTCTGCCCAGGGCAGTAGTGGAGTCACCATTCCTGGGGGTGTCCAAGCAACATATGGATCTGACACTTAGGGACATGGTTTAGTGTTAACCCTTCAGTGCTGGGTGGAAGGTAGGACTGGATGATCTTGAAAGTCTCAACCAACAAGATATAGTCTGTGATTCTGTATGCTTACACTTCTCACCAAGTTGCTTTTTCTATGTCCAATTGGAATGAAAACTTCAGTTCCCTTGTGACAGGATGATTTCTCCTTTCTAATATGAGCACCTCAAGTTTTCCTTTACCATTTGCCCTTTGTCCACACAGATGGCCCCTGTAAATCCAGATTATATGTATGAGAAAATGAAGAACTTTCCATTAATGATTTTAGACGAGTGCAGAATTGCAAGAGAGGACAAACCCCAAGTATACAGAGTTCAACCTCCACAGCCTCTTTCCCACAGCCTTGCGGCCTACGTTTTTGATGTAAACTTTACAAAGTGCTTTCAAGATGTTGTGATATTAAATGTCTACCTTTTTGACTTAGCAGCCCTTTATACTGCAATAGCAGTGGCAGTAGCAGGTAGGTACATGCGCAGGAATCAGACAGAAGTTCATTTGAGAAGTATCTGAGCCTTTCTACACAGGCAAAGAGCCACAGCAGAGCTGAGGAAATTGCTCTTGGAAGAGCTACCAAACCAGTTTTTTTCTGTCCTGTGGAACTGAAAGGGAATTTTGATAGCAGGTGTTTCAGGCTCATGTGGAGGCTGAAGATCTCAAGGGAGGAGGTTAGCATAGAGACCCTTTTTCAGCAGCTTTACAAAGCTGATGTGCCTGTGTCCTTTTCAGCAAGAAGCGACATTTGACTAGGAGCAGAGAAAGATGATGTGTTTCATCTTAACTGAATGCTCTGCCTGCCTGCCACAACACTGCCACGGCCAGAGCAGAGCCCATCAGACCACAAACAGTGCCACAAAAAATGACAACTAGCGCTTCAGTTGTAAAATCATTTTTATTGTTACAAATATACATATGAATAAAATCCCTTCAACCTGTAACATAAGTGGGTAGAGCTGCGGAATTTTCACCCCCTCCCTCAAAAGCTGGAACGTTTTTACAAATGTTTGAACTATTTGTCTTGTAGAATCACACATTGAAAAGAAGCTAATATGCAGACAGAACTGAGGAAGGCCTCTAGAAAACACCAATGTTAATAAAATTTCAATTGCCCTCATTCCAGTCAACTATATACATTAATGTATGAACGGAGAAGCAATAACCATGAGTATACATCACCCAAATCCTTCTCTGTTGTGCTTTCCGACGGTACACAAATGTAAGCGTTGGAGCTTTATGTACAGTATGAGAACAGGAAGAGAGAAGCTCCCTATGGGAGAATGTAAAAACCATACCCAAGCATTTAATATATATAATCTATACAAATTATTTTATTAGTGTGCTCTTTTAATATAATTACAATGTGCAATTGCATACCGCAGGAATATATTTATAGGAGAGTCACGTGCAGATCTGACACATTTACATTCAGCAGTACAACACATTACCTGCTGTACAGTGTATTAGTGTAAGACAAGGTCCAGTTAATTTGCTTTGCTTTCTGAGTGCCCCTAATGCAGGGCACTCTTTGTAGCTGCTTCAGAGAAATTCAAGTAGAATACACAAAAGAGTCGCTGGCTCTAGCAAAGGCATGGGAAGGGATGTCTGCGTTGCACAGAACAGAAATTAAGGACCAAATCAATGTCGAGGGAGCGTAAATCATGATTGGAAGATCAGGTTTGTCTGCCTGGAAACGTACCTGTGGTGGAAGAGCAGCTGGCTAGAAGGGCTGTCAATTGCTGCACCCTGATTATTATCAAAAGCTCTCCGCTACGAAGCTCTTGTACTGATTGCTACACAAAAATAAAGTCTTTCTCTGCTTCTTCGCCAGAGTCACTCGACTTGCTTCCCTGATGGCCTTCTTTACTTAAGGACCTCTGCTTCAGCTCCTGGAACTCATGAGACTGCTGCCCAGGGCTTCTTTTTGCAGCTGTGAAAAACAGAAATAGGTCTTACTAACAAATGTAGAAGAGAGAGGAAGAAAAATGATTAAAAAGCTATTCATGCAGACAGGACCTGCTCCTGCTCTCACTGAATTAATTTTCACTAGTAGGAGAGGCACAGGTCCATTAATTCTTCAACCCAGAAAAAGGCAAGAGAGAAGAGAGAGTTTGAGCAAACTTTATCCCACCGTTGGCTGGCAAGCAGGCAAACTTGAAACGTGAAACTCAGTACTTCACTATGACATGGTTAAACAGTTAGAAATAGCCTGGAGATTTTCTTCTCGTCACACCACTTCAAAAGCAGGACAGCATTCTTTCCTCCAGCTGGTTTGGATCTCAGATGATGCACTCTTGACTACTCAGGTGATATCCTCACTGGGTATCCCTCACACCAGTAGCACGTGTCCTGTGCAGGCCTGGCTCCCTAGCAGGGCACAACTATATTTTCCCTTTTGACCCAGCAGCCTTAATCAGGACAGACATTCACCTTGACATTCAAGTTACCTGAACTGTTGCTCCCTGACTCATCAGCACTGCCAGGTCCCAGTGTCCTCTTTGTTCCCTGATAAGGGGGGACCTTGGCTCTGAGCCCAACCTGCATCTCTTCCAGTTGAGATCACGGGCACCTTGCTGTGCTTGGCAGTGGAGAAAACAGGATATACTCACTCCCCACAATCTAAGTACAGACAGCACTCAATTTGTTTACCCAGCACTCTAAAGTCTCACTCAGGCCAGGGCTTCCCCCAAACCTACAGGATGTGAAATAACTTGGAAAGATAGCTGTGAAACCTTGTTAAGACTTCCAGTCTAATCAGTGGTCTACAATTGCTTTGCTAGCAAGAGTTATTATACACATCAGTGGGGGTGATATTACACAAGGGTTGATAGCTTTACAAATCTCCCACTTCCAATTAAATTGAACCTTTAAACACACTATGGCTTTTAAATGTGACTTTGGTGCAAGTCACCTCGCTTCGCCCCCACAAAATTAAATGTTACAGTTACAAGACCTTCTCAGCATTTCAGATAAGGACATCTGGCTTTGGTTCACAGTTATGCTTGTGCCTGTTCACATTTGTACACATCTCAACAAGGCACCAGCAGCTGGGGTGGCCATGAAGCACCACCTCTCCATCCCTGTGTGCCTCTTACAGCCTTGCTGCAAGGTGACATCCCTGTCACCAGCTCCAGATGGAACAGGGGCTGACAACCAGCAAGCTGTCACTGATGAATCTCCATGGCTGCTACAAATCGTGGGGTTCTGTCAGGAATGTGGAAAACACAGAGGGGAGTCCCAAGGGAGCCAGTACTGCTGAGCTGCTGGGGCAGCATCAGTAGGGATGTTCCCTGTATCCATGTGGGGTCAGCAAGACTGCCCAGGCAGTGCTGGTGAACAGCAACAGGCAATAGAAGGGGACAGAAAGCTCTGACCCATATTCATTTGGCACGGACATTGTCCAGTCCTGGACATCAGAATGGATGCATCCACAACCATGCACATTTACTACCCAAATAGTTCTGACGAGTCCAAAATACTTGCTGCTGCTTCTGCCTCAGCCAAAATATGGGAGAAAATAAGAATCAGCAGCTACACGTTGCTACATTCTTCTCCCAGCTTTAAAAGCTGGGGAAAAAAAAAAAAAAAAAAGAGGAAAAGATCTTGAGAAAGATTTCCAAAGCTATTTAATAGAATTGGAGAGGATTGAGATACCTACATTCTGTCCAGAAAATAAAATAAAAATAAACCAAGCAAACAAAATGCCATTTCCACCTTCACAGACACAACTGCTCTGCAAAGAAATGGGTGCCTGGACATTTTTAAGTCATTCTTGATACTTGCACCACCTATTCATTACATGGTCTTTATCTGGCCTCCATGTACTCTTCAAAACCTAGAACATATCCTGCAGCAGCCATTTTAGTTTCTGGCCTGATAAATCAGGACAGGTAGTTTTCCCCCCAGAACACCTGAAAAAATACATTGAGCGTTCAGGTCCACAAACTGTGAGCTGCTCTAAGAGCTTAACCTTGCCCTGATGAAGCCACACACAAGTAACCTGTGCAGATCTGTGGCAGCTTTTGAAGCTTACTTTATCAGAGAGGCATTTTAGAATGAACTAAAATATAGCAATTTGATCATGACGAGGAGGAGATGTTCCAGGTTTGGGTGGGCTAAATTTGATTGTACAATAGGAAGAGGAAATCATTTTATACTTTGGGGTTGAGTATGTTATGAAAGGAACACATGATGCCTTACAAACAGAAAACCAGCAGATAACTGTAACTATGCAAGATGCTCAAATACATCATTAAATACTTCAGAAAAAAATAATTTGGATCATTGGTTAAATGAATCAGTTCAGAGGTAAAGAGAAGCATGTAAACATGCACCATTTGAGAACAGGAGCTTCTGTACTTTAAAGACAGATTAACTAAGCTTTTTTTTTATAGCCAAATGAATGAGTTCACATCAAGTCAAAGCTGCTCTTCAGGTGAAGTGCACAGCAGAGTGATGGATTTGGGTCCTTTTAGGGTTTGTTTGTTTATGCATCTGCAAAAATCAAAGTACCATGCCAGAATAATCTGATTTACCCAGTCCTTAAATGGTTTTGTGAGTGATGTACCGAAACTGGCACTAAGAATATTCTAGCTGAAATGTATTTTCAGATACTTCAGTGCACACATCTTACAAAGACTGATGAGTAGGGACACAGAGCAGAGGACAGTGAGCCTGCAGCACATCTGCATGCCAGTGTCACCAACACGAGCACTCACAGTTTGTAATGAGCCCCAGAGGGGCTACAGGTGCTGTATGGTCACTGGTGTGGCCACAAAGGAAGAAGGCATACACACATCTTATCTGGAGATGTAGTTCCTATGCAGAAGTTTTTACCTCTTAGAAATCCACACTGTCTTGTGGCTTCTTAGCTATTACCATTTCTTATTGATTGTTAGTGCCACTTATCAAGTACTGTCTCAATGAAAAACAAAAAACTTCTAACCAGATGTTGGGCAGTGGAAGGCTCAGCCAAGCACATTAACTTCCTCTTCTGCACTGGTAGAATACTGCCCCGAAGTGGTTTTCACAATGCCAGATGGCTGGGCACGGTCATGAGCTGCTTCTCTTTTTTGACAATCTCCTGTTTGCTCTAGCAGGAAAAAGGATTTATTTATACCCCTAAGGTGTTCTGTAGGCCCACATAAGGAAAGCAATACAAATAATTCCTTTATCCATCCCATGTAATCAATTGTTCAGAGAGCTGTAATCAATATGCCAGATGCTTGCTTCAATTTTGTCTGGATATTTGTGGATGTTGGCAACTGCAGCCTGGTCACACAGGCACACTGTGTAAAGAGGCACATCTTGAGATTGTCCCACAAAGTACAGTTAAACTCATTAACATAGAGTAATTTGTAATCAAGTGTCATCTATTTTGCAGCTTTCGTTTGCAGGAGATAAAATTTTATTTACTAACTTGAGCAGATTTGCAGTGATTTACCAGTTGCAGAACTATATCAAGCCATGCTAGCCTGAAAGGTGGTAAAAAAAGCAAGGACAGAGGAATGACTGAGGAAGTAAAACAGTAATAAAGAAAAGGGGGGAAAAAAAGAAAAGAAAGTGAATTGACTTTTCTAATTCTTATTATGCAAAGCATAGCAGCTTTGTAAGGACCTGGAACTCCTATTTTAGCCATTCCAAACTAATATAGATAACATTTGCTCCATGTAATGTACCAGCAAATAGAGAACTCTGTCTTTGGTCATGTCATCCATGGAGGTCTAAGGGAGCAAGGAGGGAAGGACAATGTCTGACCTCTTTTCTCATCCGCTGACATGAGCTCATCAAAAGGTAGCTCACTACAGCAACAATTTTCCAAGCAGAGTGATGCTCAGACTTTAAGATAGGCTGTTTCTTAAAGGAAATGGTACTTTCAGGAGGGGAAGGAAGAAGCTCCTCAATATACAGCACTGGATCATCCCACTTTGGGTATGGCTTTGCCCCTCTCATCTAGAGGCCAACAGTGGTCTTTGCAGGCAGAAGAATGACAGGATTATGTATCTGCCTTGACTCGTCTGCCTCCATCCTAAGAAAAAACTGCTGGCAGAGTGTGAAAGGGCACTCCTTTGTCTCACAGCTTCAATGATGGGAATCACCTTGGTGTCTTTCTTGAAGAGAGTCCCAGGAAGGGAGAGACTCACCTCCAGATTTCAAGTATAGTCATCTGTGCCAGCTAATACTACACTGAGCAACATTTCTGTGACTACTTCTCCACGTATCCTACACTACCTGAGCAAGCCTTAGTCCTTCTAAAAGCAACTGTGGGCAAGAAATGCATCAGCAAAAGCAGAAATCCAGCATATACACCAAAATCAGCAAAGACAAGGCAGCAGCTTACCAAGCCCTGCTCTGGTACACAGAGACTTATTGCCCAAGGAGGTGAACTCAGTCACATGCAGTGCTGCCACAGAAAGGAGAAGTACAAACAGACTGGCTGCAAGGAACAAAGCTGTGGCTGCTCCCTTGGAAATGTGCTGAACCACAGAGCTGCATTTCACATGACTCTGTGTGTGATCAATACTAATCTCATTCTCAGTTCAGACTAAACTAAACCATAATATACACAATGTGAGAGTCCCTTAATTGTTTACTACATTATCAATACCAAAGGATTCATCTTTCACTTGATTTGATCAAAGAAAGAAAATACAGAGCATCAACCCTTGGATGAAGGCACTTTCCTTGCCCTTTTTTCCTGCAGATGAATGGCCCTCTTCCCCTCCAAGTGAAATCAAACTGGGAGCCAACAACACGTCAAATTCTAGCAGGAGACAAGCATGCTGGAGCAAGAGTTATACCAACACTCCTACCTTCTTGAGGAAACGATCTGGCTGAGGGGCTGCTCTGACCATCCTTTTCCTTATCAGAAGGAACTTTCTTCAGCACAGGTGGAAGCAGGGCAACCTTTGGGGAAGCAGGGCCAGAGGGAGACTCTGGAGCATCCTCTGTGAAGTAGCATGAACAAAAGGATGAGAAGTTATACTTGCACCATAGAGAAATGGTGCTGTTAGGATGAGCCAAACCTCGATACAAAGACAAAAAACCAGATAAAATCTATGGCAGAAGGATCCAGAAATTCACATTATGCCAAAAGAATGCATGATGGCCTTCAGTCCAAGTGAAAGAACTTTAATAGCCAAAGCACAGTTCTTAATGTCAGCATTTTTAGTGTGTACTGCTGTTGCAGCACAAATAGAAATCTGGTGGGACCAAGTGAGTTTCCTGCAAGACGTAAGTGTGCAAGTTGTGAGGAACAGCTGAAAATTATTGTAGATGGATGGGGTTTTTTGGAACTATTTGCTCTATTTATATTTTTATTGTTCTGAAACATAATGAACTGATCACTTTAGATATCCTGCTTCACAGTTATAAACATTAAAAAAAGAAATTTCATAAATAGGAACCAGGGAAACAAATCTCATTAATAGCCTACAGAACTCCGTACTTCCAGTAATAAATTGCCAGTCCATGACATGACAACATCCCAAAGTTCTTCTAAACAGAAAAAATACTTTGTCTTCCAGTCTGTGAGGAAAACCAGAACTTAAAATTCAAATCTATAGTTTAAACCATCTGGATATCTTGTTCCTCCAAAAGGCTGGGTATGTGGTGTGTACAGCAATCTGACTACCACCTTTACTGTCCTTGCAGGAAGGCCTTTTCAGTCTTATGTTGGACAGTAGGGAAGTACAGCTGCAATGGATTAAACTTCTTGCATGTTTGCTTCCTGAGGAGGAAACAGTGACATATGTACACAACAAAGGAACCAGGAACATACATTAGTATTGAAAGAAGGAAAAAGGAACTGATTTCTCTTGCGTATTTGCACAACGAGTTAATTGGTTGCACACTGGAAATTAAATCTTTTTACTTTCAGCAGAGGAAGTGATAATCTCTCATATCAACTTGATCTGAACAGATGCACTAATTCTTGGAGCTTCTCCGTGCTTTTGATGTGCCAGGGAAGCCAGCTGCTCCAAGAAACTTGGTATCAACATGGGTGAAGGCAGTGCTTGGCTAACACCACTCTCTATTTCTAAACGGAAGCTGTTATGTGCTTTACTGAAGAATCATTTTCAGTCTTTGATAATTTGTCAGCATCTCAGCTCCGTTCCTTTGCTCTCAGATGACTTAGCCAAAATTTGCTACCGTTAGTTTGGTTGCACTAGCAGAAACAAGAGCAGGAGCAAAAGGGTAAATAAGGATTATTGCTCAGCTTCTTCCTCACCTTGCCTCAGTGTACTTAGCCAGCAGGCTGCAATAAGTACTAGGATAGAAGCTGGACTGCAACAGCAACTGTGATGCTTTAAACTGCCACACCAGGAGCTAGCCTATTAAGAGTAAATATTAATTACTCTGTGTTAACCCCACAGTACACTTTCTGCAGGAAATGGGAACTGGCAGAAACAGATGGCTCAGGTCCTTCTGACACCTAAGACTTTGAGATGACACATTGCCTATCTCACAGATTAAAGCATCACCAAATAAGGCCATCTCTCTGCTCTCCTACTGTAGTCATCTTTGCTGGCATCTTACCTGACACTCTCATCTTTTACAACCATTTCCAAAATGGTCAATAAAATTAAATTTAAAGCTATCTAAAACCTGAAGGTGATTCAGTACTGAACAACATTCTACCCATTGGAGAGCAGAGACTAAGTAATGCTCAACTTGCACACCAAGGGTGGGGAGGAGGCTGTAATATCTCTCTGCCTCCTCATTCTCCATTTTTCTAAGGTCACCATGACATCTTTCTGAAGTCACCAGTGAGTATGGTGAAAGCCTAGAGGTCTGTGAGCTCTTACAGATGCCTATGCTCATGTTTTTCAGTTGTTAGCAATTAAGATGATGTATTTGCCATAGCTATCGGGGGAGTCAGTAACTAAGCATTTACTTCTCCTCAAGTGCAGTGGTTGTAAGTGGGGAAGAGGGAGTTGTGACACTGACCTACTAAACAATGGGCAGATTAAGGTATGAGTGATCTGATGGAATATTTCCCACACCTGGAAACATTGAGGTAGTATCTGGGCAGGAGGCTAGGCCAGAGCAGAAGTTCTAGTCAGACAAGCAGCAGTCTTGTAGGGTAATGAAAAACAGTTACAATTGTTTCCTATCAAAGGCAATAAAGATAGAAAAACTGGCAAAGCGAAGGAAGCCAGTATGAGAGACTGTCTCTTTGTGCAAGTTATTAACAATAACAGGCATTTGCTTAAGGGGTGATGAGCAGCCTGCCAGAAATCCTCCAGAACATTAGCATTTAAGGCCAGGTGTTCAGAGAAAATACAGTTATGAAGATATAGTTGTTTCTGTCAGTGCTACTACAACAGGGCTTTGACGCTGAAGTAGCTTTCTGTGCTTGCCCCTTCCGTGAATGCTAGCTAACTCCCAACAGCTCATCTGATTGCAGATCGGGGTAGGAGAGGTGGAAAAGAATACTGCAAGTCAAGGGCAAGTGATTGAATAACCTGTCCTTCTACATTTAACTTCTGTTCAGGAAGTGGCCATGAGTGTCTCCTCCACAGCATACATAAAGAGCACTGAGAAGCACCGAGGTGGGGATAAGAAATGCCCAGAAGAGCTCCTCACCAGTACGAGAGGCAGAGCGCGGTTTCTGTGGCACCGTGGGTCGTCCTGCTAGGCTGGGCTTTGTTGACTGCAGTGGGGGCTTTGGGCTGGTCGGTGTATTGGAAGAACTTCTTGCCTTTGCACCAGCTTCTGCCTTTGGTTCAGCTTTTGAGTTTTTTTCTGATGATGTTGAGACAGAGTCACCTTTATTTGAAGCAAATCGACTCTCTGGAAGGGTCTGCTGGAGTTTAGGCACTAAAATAGACAGACACATGAAATAAAAGTTTCCTGCAACACAGAACACACTGCAGACAGATATGCTTGTGTGGACAATACCTTCCTTAGCTCACCTGTCACTAATGTTTCACTCAAAAGCACTGCAAGAAAAGGATCTAAAGCTGCTAGCTCTTACTCATGCTAAGATTCATAATTCAATTGCTCAGCGGTGACAGCATATTCCCCCTTTCAATGTATTTGGGGTGATAGCTGGCTAGACCTTATTCTTCCTTCATATTTCTGGGAGCAGATGGTGCAGCCTACCTGCTGAGAAAGCTGCAGTGGAACAGTGGAAAAGGCAGGCTTTGCCCATTTTGCATCTTTACAGACAAAAGGTTGGGTATCTAAGATCAACAGAAAATCCTGGCCCAGAAAAGAAATCCCAAATGTGTGATCAGCAGGCTGCATCTTTTTATTTCTTGTTTCTAGCAAGCACTAGAGGAGTTTCTGAAACTTAGCAGAGATCAAAGTATTCTTTAGATACTATTTTGACTTCTCTAACATGGATTACAGTTTCCACATGTTAGCAAGCTTATCAGCATACTCTTTGTTCCAAAGCAACACCAAGGCATTATGAGATAAAGCTACACTGACTTCCAAGAAACAAATCGATTCTCTCCATCTGTGCAAGCTGGTAGAAAGGTGGCTGGAGTCTAGGCTGCAAACAAGCAGAACACCTGCCCTACTTTCCTAGGCTGCAGCTTTCAGAAGGTTGAAGGTATGTAGCAGGTATAATGACAACCTTTGAACTCGTGTGTTAGCTTGGGACTTTCAACAGTTGTCACATCTTTATTGTCACACAAGAATTACAGACTAACCAAAATGCAGACTGGTAGCCGTGGTGCCTGGCAAAGCCAAGTGTGTGCTCACAGCTGCTGACTGGAAGTACCTACCCTTTAATCCTTTTCAGAAATGCTGCCCCTTACAAAAGCTCTGAGCAAAGACATTTTAACGGCAGTGGAAAGGAGAGGATTGTTGATACAGTTTGTTGCAAGCCAATCTCCAATACATTTCTCCAGCCTATGTAGCTGTTTTTCAGCCTAGATGGAGTTAAAGTCTGGCAAACCAAACAGAGTTGAGTGGTGCTCGTCTGTGGGAGTGCGTGACAGGGAGTTTGAGCCCACACGTATGCAATCAGCTTTTGTGCTGCAAGTAGAACAGCAGGACATCTTCACCTCTGCATGTGTGCATACAGAAAAGGCAGGCAACATCCAGACATGAAGCAAGGAATATTATTATCTGCATCTTTATAGTTTTTCTGTAGCAACCTCTAGCAATTTTCCATTAACTTTATTTCTTGCCTTCCTAGCCTCAGGCCTGCTAGTATTATTAGAACCCAGTAAGTTAAGATAAATGAACCCAAAACAAAGAGAAATTGTAGTCACAACAGGATAGAGGAGCCTCAGGGAGCTCTCCAGCAAGAGTGGTAAAGAAAGAACTGACAGTTGGAAGCCAAAAGGAAGGTTCATGAACACTGCAGTGTGGTGGGAGTGAACTGTGTCATATACAGAGATGAGGACCAGACAAAAATTGGGGTCAGCCACCCCCAGCTAATCTAATACCTCAAGCAGCTACTATAATGCCTCAAGCACAGACTATTCTTTCTCCTCTGATTTCAGTTTGATGGCATCAGGAGACACACAGTACTCAAGGCTCTCTTCAAAAGATAAGCAGGCTTTAAAAGTGCTGATTTATAGAGTTCATTGTGCTCTGTACAGACTATCTCTTAACACTTGCTTTAGAAAGGTATAAAACTTGAAAATTGGTTTCTGAAGTGCTCAACCAAGGTTGCTACATCTGGATTTTGATTTCAGCTTTACTTCTGTATGCTTTGACAACTCTATGTACCACGCTTGCAGGATACCTCACCACCACTGTAGAGAAATGAGAGCTGAATTCCCTAGCTCAGTCCATTCCTTTCAGTCCAGTGCATGTGGTATGCATGAATCACCGGAGATAAATCCCTTCTGAACACTTCACTGGCCAGTCCCAAAAGGATGCACAGAGACCAGAATTTCATCTTGTCCCGAGGTGAAATGTAAGCACTGCCACTTCAGGGCCCGGGACTACAGCTTGACAAGGGCACAGAAGGATTAGGTGCAAAGGGAATCAGCGCTGTAAGGACTGCAAGCTTGGACTCCACTCTGTACATGATGGAGAGAGCATGTGTGGAGTGTCCATGGGCCTCCCTAACTCTGCAGACAGCTCTGGCTTTGTTCAAGCTAGGTAAACCCCAGGAAGAGCCAGCTATTCTATTCTTCTGTGCACAGACAACACCTTGCAAATTGGTCACATTTAGGCCATCAGGTATATTTGGAAGTTTTGCTTCCTCATGAGCAGACATTTTTGCTGGCTCCTGGGTTCGGCTTCAGCTCTGCTGATACCATTACAATTCAGCATCCTTTCGAAGGTGCTCCAGGCACACATACCAAGTACTTTCCCTCGTGCACACCATGGAACACCAGTAAAGCTAAACTATCAGCTCAACCCTAAAGCTGACTTTGTGAGAAGTGCTAAGAGGACACGAAGTCAGCTTGTTTCTATTCCTTTTCATGTAACCTCCTATTCTGCTTAAGCAATTGTGGGCACCCAATCTGGATCAGACATTTTGTATTTTCTAGAAAGAATTTATACTAGGAAACGCAAACCTTTACCTGTACCACTTCCATCCAGTCGTTCTGAGCTCAGTGCAGTGTCAAAAGAGTCTCTGGGAGTTGTGTCATTCCCAAGTTTCTGAAAGAGTAAGAAAAGCTCTCATATTAATAACACATCTGCAAATAATAACATTCAGTGTTTCTCTTAAGGAGAAAAGCTGCAATTTGGAAGGCATAAGGCAGAGAAAGTGGTGATATTAATAGATGGTGGATTCTCTCTCGTTTCTCTTCCAGTTCTTGGAGATCTAAGCAGGAAGAAAATGATGCTGATTTGTAACTAACACTGACACGTCTAGCAAAGCTGCAATGACACCCTCCCTCCTACACGGCAGGTCTCCTAAGGTAACAGGAGTTGAAACTGAAGGTGCCAGTTGGAAATAGTCTTTCCTCCAAAGAGCTCTATATTTAACATCAGGTGTAGAAGTCTTTTGCTGAAGATCTGGATTTCGAATATGACAGCCAACTGGTTCTATGCTCTCCCACGTACAACAAGAACATATTTCAAATAAACCTGCAACTCCAGAAGTAGAAGCACTCATATCTACAGGATATTTGCTCTAAAAATAAACAGCACTTACTGAAAGGTGTTTAAAGCTACGGCTCAATCACTTGCAGGGTGCTCAAGCCCTTTAAAGAAAGGAGGCACTGATACTCTTGCTGAGTCCTCCTGTATTCTCAAAAATAGAACATTCTGGGCTCAAAAGAAAAGGTGCAAAAACTTCTGTCACACCACAACTCTAGCCTAAGGGAGCTGCAAACCTGTGTAATTGCCAGGAGAAGCTTAAACATACAGTCAGTGTGCTTGTGAAAGAACCAGCCTCCTTTTACTGTCTTACCTGCTGCCAAAGCTTAGGCAGAAGGATAAACAGGGGGATAAAAAAGGTACAGAGAAATCGGTGCAGGACATATTATGACAGAAAGCCTTACACAGGTAAGGTCAGGAAAAAAGAAGCTATTTTTTGAAATTAAAAAGGTGGGGATAGACTTCTGCAGGCATCTTCAATCTTATCTTGAACTGCTATTTCAAGACAGTGTGGCAAATGACTGAAAGCAAAATATTTTTTCTGATGATCCCTGCATTTGGTTATGTACCCATGCATAAATCATGCTGACACTGCTACTACTGCTCCAACGCCAACTCTGCACAACTGATGCCCCTTGTGGAAGGTTTTCTGTGCCTGTTTTGAGTAGGGAAGTGGAGATGTACAGCCACTTCAAACATCAAGCAGGATTTGTCTGTCTCTCAGGCTGCTTTGTCCTGCAGAACAAAACTCCAACTCTAGATTATTTCCTGGATACTTTCAGGAGCTCTCAGAATCAAACCTTTAGAGAACACCTTTTGTATTCAGCCTTCTGTCACCACCCTATTGAGATACTTTTGTTTTCTCTTTTTAAGCAGAAAACCAGAAAAAACACAGAACAAACAAGATGAAAATAACTCAAACCTGATCTTCAGTTTCAAATACAGCACTTGAGACTTACTGAATTAACAGCTAAAAATATCAGCACACTGAAAGAAATTAAGTGTGGTTTAACATATCAAAGTTCCAGTCACTAAGTCAAGTCACTGGCCTCTGTCTTTCTAGTCAACCAGCTTCTTTTACTTTAGCTCAGCTTTCTTGTGAGGAGCAGCATACTGCTGCTGATGCTGACTGTCCCACTCTGAAACCTCTACCATGTGCCAGGTAGCACACACCAGACAGGACCATTGCCCTTTGGAGTTTACAAGCCGAAAGACTGGTGGGTACAGCAGGCAGATAAAAACTGGGACAACAGGAAATATAGGAAAGATGAAAATGGTTACAAGAAGCAGAAGTATATACTAAGTATAGAAAAAGCTGAAGGGTTTAGAGTGAAAATAGTATTTTAAATATAAACCTAAAGGAGTGCTCTCTGAATATCCACATTAGCCAAGAGTCCTTCCCCTGTGGTAGGAACCCAACACTGGCATTTCAAGTGAAGCAGATTTTGGGGAGCAATGCAGAAAACAGCATGGCTGGCCTTACACATTTGCTGATACCTCTGTTTTGCTCATGTTAATTTCATAGCTCCTAAAACAAGGGAAGGAATGGAGACTTTGATTGCCTGCCCCTCCTAAGAATTGGCAAGGTAATGCTCCTCCTGATCTCTTCACTAAATACAGGTGTGCACTTATGGCACATTGCAATAAGGAGGATGAAATTAGAACCACCACTAAATTTCTAGTACTGCAAATCTACCCTGATACTGACATAACTATTTACTCTAAGGGATTATATTTCTATAGGTTTTAAGTACAAAATCATCTGTATGTCAAAACCCACATGTAAGCCAAACACCAAAGCCTCACGGTCAGGAGCACCCTAGAAATGCCATGACTCGTAGGATCAGAATGGTGTTCATACAGACAAAACAACACTGTCTCCAAAGCTAACTCAGTTTATATTCCCATTTCTTGACTGTCACTGGTATTTTGGCTAAATTCTCATCTCTGCACCTCCTGAAGTCCCATGTTTCTCTGTGAGACTGTCTTGGCTATATATTTTTGAAGTGAATAGCACTCTTTACCTCCTGGATTTTAACTCCATACCTTAGGGGGAAAAATACTATTTCTGAAGACTGAATTTACCAACAATTTCTTCATGGAATGTGAATTCTTGTGAACTTTCATCAAAGTATCTGTTTTTCTGTGTAAACATTAAAGGTATCATGAAGGTTGAAAAATACTTTTAAGATCATCAAGTCCAACTGTCAACCCAACACTATCATTCCCATTAAAGCACGCCTCAAACAGTCACGTCAATGTGTGTTTTGAATGCCTCCAGGGATAGTGACTCCCACAGTTCCCTGGGCAGCCTGTTCCCATGCTTTACCACTCTTTCAGTGAAGAATTTTTTTCCTAACATGTAAGTTATTCACTGAAGCTAAATGGTAAGAGAGCTGTGTGACAATATAAAAATTGATTTCAGTGTTCCTCCCTCCCTAGTTGTGGGACTACTGAGGAAGTATGATCATGTACAGAGAAAAGATGCCAGGGCTGGCATCTACTAGTGTAGGAATTAAAAATACAGTCAGGATGTTATCATGTCTGGTTACTTGCTGTACACACATTATAAACCACTTATGGTCCCGAGACAACACTAAACACTTGCTGCAAAATGTACTCTGAGAAGCTGTCGTCACATCACAAAAATGTAGGTGAGAAATAACGACCAGGCTCTGCTTTTTAAAGGAATTCATGCAGGGTTGGGAAACACTGCAGAGTTGGGCAGCATTAAGAGTGAATAAACTGGAGGAGGCATCTTACCAATGCTTATAACTACTTCTGGGGTTGTGTCAGGAGAATGGGGACAGTCTTCTCACATTGGTGTCCAGTGGTAGGACAAGAGGTAACAGA
This sequence comes from Tricholaema leucomelas, assembly GCA_013400475.1. NCBI lineage: Eukaryota > Metazoa > Chordata > Aves > Piciformes > Lybiidae > Tricholaema lacrymosa > Tricholaema leucomelas. The sequence goes on from WAAF01007540.1 coordinate 451,813, forward strand.
TATAAACTTGAACATAGGAGTTTCACTTTAAGCATGAGAAGGAACTTTACTTTGAGGGTGGTGGAGCACTGGAACAGGTTGCCCAGAGAGCTGGTAGAGTCTCCTCTTCTGGAGACTTTCAAAACCCATCTAGATGCTGTCCAGTGTAAAACATTCTAGATGAACCTGCTTTGGCAGCGGGGTTGGACAAGATGATCTCCAGAGGTCCCTTCCAACCCCTATTATTCTGTGGTTTTGTTACAGATCATCTCGCTGTGCTCACAGGTATTTAAAAACGTAATCTGCAAACACTAGATGGAGCCAAAAGATCTTTTTCTGCACGCCTGCAGGCAACACTGATTTGCAAACACTCTACCATTAATGCCAATTCCCAGGCTGAGTTCTAAGCAAAAGAAAACAAAAAAAGGATGTACCATCTTTCCATCTACTGTGCACCTGCTCAGCACTTGTATCTGTAACAAGACTGTGGTAGGGTATGAATGAAATAGTAAATTCCTTCTGGCTTTGTTTTCATGTAAAATAGCTCAGAATATAAGCAGCCATCTGTACCTTGAAGGAAAACAAAATTTTCTATCATACTGGCATACTGATTGATGTGAAGATATTAGGGAAGTTCATATCAAAGGCATCCTGAGCAGTGTAGCAGCTGCAGGATGCTACCTTTTGTAGCTCAACCATCCGGATACTGCATGATTTTCACCTTCATGAATAAAAGTGCAAACCTTAAATTATTCAATACTACAAATCTCTGATGAAGTATGTGAAGAATTCTTTTGGATGGCAGTTCAATTGTATGTGGTCTGGGCAACATTAAGAATGCATAATTCAGTGACCTGCTGTGTACAGATTCCTATTTCAATTCACTTGTCACCCTTAAAAAAGTCTATTTTCGCATTCCATAAATATATATCTTGATAGAACAGGATGAAAAAATAAAATCAATAACATTATTTTCTTTCAAAGGAAACCTGAGAGAAAAGGGGCAACCCTTCCAACCAGTAGGAAAAAAAAAGTGAAGGCTTGAAAATAAAATACTGGGAAAAGGCAACAACTTTTCTTTTTGATGGGTGGAATTAATGTTTTCAATGAATGCTACAAAAACCTCATCAATCGAAGAGGACTTCTACTCTCTCCATTTAAAAATACACATGCTAATATTTTACTCAGTCACATCATTCCAGATCTGATTAGCTTCAGATGACAAGAGTTATGAACTTGAAAAGCACCAAGCATACATCATTTATGCAGCTGTAAAATATGTAATGTGGAGTATCTTGGTATTTCAGAAGTTAGAGGGAGAGCATAACACTCCTTTAAAATCATAAGGCATTTACTTGAGAAGCTGGTGGTTTAGAATCATAGAATGGCTTAGGCTGGAACAGACTTTAGAGATCATCTACTCCAACCTCCCTGCCATGGGCAGGGATGCCTCTCAATTCATCCAACCTCATCCAATCTGGTCTTCAACGCTCACAGAGAACAGTTTGGGTCGGAAAAGACCTTAGAGATCATCCACTCCAGCCTCTCTGCCATGGGCAGGGATGCCTTTCAACTCATCCAGCATGGCCTTAAATATTATCCCCAGGGAGGAGACATCCACAACCTCCCAGGCAACCTATTCCAGAGTCCAAACCACCCTCCTGTTGAAGAATTTCTTCCTAAGAGCCAGTCAAAACCTACTTACCCTCAGCTTAAAATCATTCCCTCTTGTCCTGTCGCTAGATACCCTTACAAAAAGTCCCTCTCCAGCTTTTCTGTAGGTTCCCTTCAGATACTGGAAAGCAGCTATAAGGTGCCCCTAGAGTTTTCTCTAGGCTGAACAACCCCATCTTTCTCAGCCTATCCTCATAGTAGAGGTGTTCCACCCCATGGACCACCTTCATGGCTCTGCTCTGAACTTGCTGCAACAACTGTACCCTTCTTATGATGGGCACACCAGGACTGGATGCAGTATTCAAGGGAGAAATCTATGAGATCATTCATAGGCACTGTTCAGCACCAGTGAGAAAAACGAGCATTGAGTATTTCTTTAGGAAATTCATTTTAATGCTAAGGATCCATTTAATAAGCCATAAACTTCCATGTTACTTTGAGTCTGCTTATTACAAGACTCCAGTGTCTGCAGGAATGGCTCAGACATCATGGCAAGCACTGCAAGAGCATGAAGAAAGGTAAAATGAACTTCGGGTGCCTTGCTTGGTCAGAGTAGTACAGTCCTGAAACATGTAAAAGGAAGATGAGCTTTGCTGTAAGGCAATGTTGAAGAGGAAGAGAGGAGGAAAACCAGATTGAATCTTTGATAATTTTACAACATGCCAACTGCAGCTGGGAGCAAGCAGGGAATGATAAAAGGAAAGTTCAATGGGAAATAAGCATTGGGCAAAAAATGTTGGCACAAAATGCTCTGGGGCAACAGAAGGCTATTCCATATCTGCAAAGTGAAGCAGGTTCCTGCATTCCTGCACAACATCAGCACTTTACAGAGAAGAAAATAAGAGTGTGAAGAGAATCTAGACAGATAATTATGGATAGGTTGGGTTTTTTTTTTTGACATATGCTTATTTTGTTTTAGTGTTAAGTGTTTGCAATACAGGCATATCAAAGGCATAAAAATAACTAGGTGTGGTACAAAAGGACACAGAAAGGCAGATAGTTGCAAACAGTGTCTAGAAGCCAGACTTGGTTCTCTGCATGGAATATATAGTTTGAAATACGTCTCTCCATCTTTCTACATCAGCTTCCACATGGAAAGAGTATAGATAGCTGCCACGGTAGTTAACTCTGCCTGACACCTGAGGTACTGGCATGCAGCGGGCACAGAGTAAGAAGTCTGCTTTAGCTTTTGTAAAGCACACATCCACTACACGTGAACACACATCATAGACTGGAGACATGCACCCTGTGCTCACCAGTCACCTCAAAATTACTCTGCAATACATGCAAACAACTACGTGTTCTCTTCTGTACTTGTGATGCCCTGACATCAAGTACAAGAGCTGGTGTCAGCTCCTCCACAAGAGGAGAGAAAACGCAAGCGTAAGGGTGCACCTCCCATTCCACAAGTGTAGCCTAATCCTGGGCCAGGGTACCCATATTCAACCACCACAGCAGAGAGCAGGAACACCACAATTTCTGGCAGAAAATCCCACCCACCAACCCTTGTAGACCCAACCAACCCCCCCCTCAACTATCTCTTGCTCAGTTTTTCAACAACTCAAGAGAAATCAAATTGCCTTCACCTTCTGAGCAGAAGCTGCTCTCTTCTCCTGCTTGGCTTTCATTTCTGCCAGAAGTCCACTGCCCATCACCTGCACGCCATACCTCCGGCCTCCTTGCGGGCTTCCTTTGCTGTCAGCTTTTGCTGCATCATCTGACTGCACCTCCTCCAGTGATTCTGGTGTCTTTAACTCCTCAGAGCGCTCTGTACCACCATTTTGCTCTGCTGGCTTTACCTCCTTCTTGCTTGTGTCCACAGCTGGACTTTTGGAAGCAGCTTTGGGTGAGGAGGGTTCCTCAGCCACCAACACAGCCTGAGGACGTTCAGATTTGGATCCTCTTGATTTAATTAAGTTAAGGAAGCCACTCTTCCTTGAGTCTCTTTTCTTCTTCTCATCCCCTGCTTCACTGGGCTCATTGCCATCTGCACTTTTAGTCGATGGTCTCCTAATAAAAGACACAGACATTTTAAACTCTTCTCCACTCTGCTCTTCCCTCACACTTTTGTGTACCAAATGACTCCTACCAGGCAAAGCCAATGTTTTGTACAATCCATATGTTGCCTTGTGCCCAGATAGCATTGCTGAATTAAAAACTGGACCATTAACACTGATCAGTTGTCTTGAGGCCCTTCACATGGTACAATGAAGACAAGCAGCCATTTCATCTGCACTGGACACCCACTTGCTTGCAACAGCAGACAGTTCTGCCCAAGCTCTCAATACATATACAGGGCAAAGAAGGACAACTAAGATGGTGAAGAGTCTAGAGTGCAAGTCTTGTGGAGGGGTAGCTTGGGGAAGTGGTGGTATTTAGCCTGCAGAAAAGAAGGCTGTGGGGAGAATTCACCAATCTGGAACTGCCTGAAGGGAGGCTGTAGTGAGGTGGGGGTCTCCTCCTAAGTAGCAAGCAATAGAGCAAGAGGAAATGGCCTCAAGTTGTGCCAGAGAAGCTTTAGGTTGGACATTAGGAGAAATGTCTTTACTGAAAGGGTGGTCAAGCTTTGGAACAGTATGCACAGGGAAGTGGTTGGGTCACCAACCCCAGAGGTATTTAAACACTGTGCAGATGTGGTGCTTAGTGACATGGTTTAGTGATGGACTTGGCTATGGCTCTTAACCTGGCAAATCCATTTTTCAAAGCTACAGTAATTTTACCACTGCACAGAGTATATCACACATAGCTTCACATGTCACTGCAGGTATTTATAACTCACAGTGACTTTCAAACAGTTGCTTTCCCTGTCACAGCTATCTACCAGTTAACACCTCCCATTTTCCTTAGTGGATGTCACATATATCACAGAAGGGGTCATTCCAGGTTCTCTGGAAATCACCATAGCTTTCTCATTTATTTATGCAAGTATCTCTGTGTGTATGTGCACAAACATGCATGAATGCAACAACACCTGGGTGCATGGAGCTGTAAATCTCCAAGAATAGAATAGAATCAATCAGGTTGGAAGAGACCTCCAAGATCATCCAGTCCAACCTATCGTCCAGCCCTATCCAGTCAACTAAACCATGGCACTAAGTGCCTCATCCAGTCTAGGCTACAGAGCAACTGTATAACCTTCATACAAAGCTGAAAGAGACATATCTGCCAGATAAAGGTGTTGCTTAAATCTGAGACTGGTGAAACACATCATTGCATATTTCTAAACCAACATAAATGTACTGTCATTTGCCAAAATACTGTACCCAACAGCAGTCCTTTCTAGACAGTCACCTGTGAGTACTACTAGCATTGGAGAGGAGATCCTCAACCAACATACAGTTCTGCTTCAGCTCTAGTGAACTCCAGAGTAAAATGAAGCAAACTGACTCAAGAAAATACACACTAGTGTCCCAGGTTGAGAATTACAGGGTTAAAAAGTCTCAGCAAGCCTACGAGTGAAGTAGACATCACCACTGTTTCTCTTTCACAGCCTGTGATCTAATCATAGAATCATAGAATGGTTTAGGTTGGAAGGGACCTCAAGGATCATCCAGCTCCAACCCCCTGCCATAGGCAGGGACACCTCCCACTAGAGCAGGCTGCTCAAGGCCTCATCCAGCCTGGC
>WAAF01007540.1:457339-530504 GCA_013400475.1 Tricholaema leucomelas
CCAGACCCCCAGGTCCTTCTCCTCAGGGCTGCTCTCAGCCATTCACCACCCAGCCTGTATCTGTGCCTGGGATTGCACCGACCCAGGTGCAGGACCTTACACTTGGCCTTGTTAAATGTCATGAGGTTGGCCTGGGCCCACCTCTCCAGCCTGTCCATTCTCACCAAAACATTTTAGCTAGCTTCAAACTAGCACAACTAGTCAATATTTGCTCCCCTGCCATTAAATATTAAAGCAATTTATTTCTAAGTAGTCATTTATAACAGAGGACAATTGAAATCACAATGTCTTGACTACTAAGGTATTTTCTGACTTTGACAACAATAACCCTTGGTATTGGGAAGAGGATTCACACAGAAGTTACAAGTGCTACCTGTCCAGCTATCAGGATGGATTCTAATTTTAAATTTAATTTAAAGAGTAATTAAATTTGAACTCACTTCGAATCCATTTTTGTCACTTTCTTTGTGAAAAATTCATCCACTCCTTCATCCACTCTCCCCATGAGGCCATTCTGATCCCCTTCTGGAGGCACTCCAGCAGACACCTGGCAGAAAGAAAAAAAACCCTCTCTGGTATGTAATAACCCAAGCATACTTCTTTCAATTATAACAATTAAGAGTTAATGCATCATAAAGAGTGCAGACAATAGAATCACCACTGCAATTCCCCCTTTAGTCAGCACAGTTGATGCTGCATCAAATGCAAAGTAACTTAAACCAGCACGAGGCCAGGAATGAAATGCCTTGAGCTTGTGAGGACAGAGCATTAGTTCAGTTAGAAAATGTAAAACTTGGCTAAGGAAAATTTAAATCCCAATCGAGTGGTGACCCAAAGAAAAAGCATTTTCAACAGCTAATATCTCCCTATTGAGAGAAGAACATATGTTCTGGATTAGAGATTTAGAGATTTAGAAACAGCTCCACCAGGCTAACAGAGCATTTTATCATTTATTCAGTCCAGAATGTCCCAAGCCAAAGAATCTAAATACAGACTCAGGTGTTTCACTTTTGGAACCAAACACAGATTTTCACCAAGTGTCTGCAAATGGAAAACCTACTCTCTTTCTCTGGTTTCAGTGGCCACGTTTCGAGTGTGGGTGATTTGAGGCATCTAAATCAGGCTGACTTAGTAATAACTGCCAACCACAAAAGCCCTGTGAAGATTAGCTGGCGACTCTGCAGCTTCTTGGGAGGGTATTTTATGTTGTCTGGCTTACGTGGCTCTGATGTGGAAAAGCTCTATTACCAGTAGTGAGACTTGTTTCAATTTAAATCCTGTATGGAAACCTTTTAGACGACTACAGAGGACTCCACAAGACTCAGCACTGTTGTACTCTTGGTAGTGCTAACAACCAGGAACTCGTCTGCCACAAAATAGCAGGGTTTGCACTCTGAGACAATTTAAATCAAAGAACCTCCTAGTTGCCACCACAACTCAGAGTAATCCCAGCTTCCCTTTTCAGCTGGAATACACACTCTTTTCTGTGCCTCTGAGGAGAAAAATACTCTTAAGAGCTGCTGTTAACATGAAACATAGCCTCATTAAGCCAGAACAGGGGATTGCACATGAACTAATGCTTTGACAGCCATGAATTTTCTTACTTTGCATGGCTGAACCTTCTTAGAAGCCTAGCATTTACTTTGTAAGCAAAGATGATAGTTAGAATGTTACTGATACTTCTGTAGCAATGCAATAGTGACCTGAAGAAAGCCCACCTGATAACTTTATTGCCAGCCAAACTACGTATTTTCTAGGAAACCCAGTTTCATTCTAAGAAGTACAATGATTTCCCAGACTAACATCTGGGTTGGTCAGACCAGTGCTAACTGTATCAATGTAAATATTTACCTTCTCAGTCAAAACAGAGTTGATCCTGACCTTTCAACTGAAACACATCAACCAAAAGTGGCCAATCGCTTCCAGTACCTGAAGGTGCCCTTCAGTACCTGAAGAGATCCTACAGGAGGGCTGGAGAGGGACTTTTCATAAGGGTGTCTAGCAACAGGACAAGAGGGAGCAGTTTTAAGCTGTGGAAGAGTAGGTTTAGACTGGCTCTTAGGAAGAAGTTTGTCAGTATGAGGGTGGTGGGACTCTGGAATAGGTTGCCCAGGGAAGCTGTGGATGTCTCCTCCCTGAGAGTGTTTAAGGCCAGGTTGGATGTGGCCTTGAGCAGGTGAAGCTAGGTGAGAAGCATCCCTGCCCATGGCAGGGAGGTTGGAGTAGATGATCTCTAAGGTCTCTTCCAACCTGAGCCATTCTATGATTCTATGCATTTGAACAGAAATGAGGAATCATTAAATCTCAATATTGGAGCCCCCCAGACCGCAGGAACAAACATATAAGTACCAAAGGTAAGTGCATGTTTGGAAAAGGAGTGCAAAAATCCAAAGATCTACAGCAAATCAGATCTACCTCAAAAAAGGAGAAAACAGTTTGGATGTGTGCAGCTTGTAGCAGCAAGTTCCTAAAAATGTACAGAAGATGTAGACTAATGCTGAGGACCTATTCAGGCCCTCAAGGCAGAGGGATTTCTTACAGATGTTTATTGCAATGTCTTTTCACAATCAACATTAATGTAAAAGACTGAGCTCTGGTTTATTTCATGGTTTATGCTCCTATTTGTCAATTTTATTTATGGGTGGGTTGTTTTTTTTTTAGCCTAAGTTTAGTAGTGAGCCATCTGTTTCTTTATTGAGGAAAAAAGCTGTCTTGGAAGCAGAAATCAGATGAATCACAATGTTTTTCACACACAGATTCAGCTCTTTGCTGTGCTAAATCTTCACGTATCATGGAAGGCCTCATGGGGTTGAGAAATCTAAGTGATAAACAACTGTTTCATTGTATTGCTCCAAAACTACTTGAGAGTGGGTGATGCTGAAGTTTGGGGTTTTTTTTTTCCCCTCCTAACATTTTCTCCCTATAAATACTCATTTCACTAAAGACTCTGAAAGTAGCACAAATCTTTATTCCACCCACCCAATCAGCACAAGTTTACGTTTCTCCTTTTTTTCCCCCTCCACTTTTATCCTTATATTTTCCAGCTCAGAAAGAACAAATCTGTTTTCCAGCAAAACCAGAGAAGCACAAATATGATCACCTAAGACTGCTTAAATTTCTAAATGGGAATAATGGGAACAGCAAACAACCCAAGGGACCTGCTTGAAGTTGCAGCAAAGGTCTAGATTTCGCCTCTCACATTTCAGGTGCTTTTCCTAGCCACTGCTTTTATGCATTCTCAGAGGCTAAACCAGCAGCAAATAGGTACAGCAAACAATGCCACAGTCCACTCATGACGCTGGCCCTCAAAGTTTGTCTATTTCATTTTTTGAAAGCACCAAACCCAAGAACTTAAACCTTTCAAGCAATCGTTTAGCCTTGTTGTGAGGTCAGAAAGAGTAAGAAATTCAATGGTTGTGCAGATTTGGGGCTAATTGGAACATTTTAGTGAAAGAAATTAGATCATTAGTTGTGAAAAGAAAATAATCATGAGGTCTATATCATTCATTGGTTTACTGAGAGGGATAAAAAGCCAAAATATAAACAAGCTTCCCTCATTTTGTCTGCTCCACATTGCTGGATCTAATCGCTTTGGTCTGCAGTGCTGCTCTTTCACTTCTCCTTTGATCTGCTCTAACACCTCTTCTCTGATCTTGGCTAACAACTAACACAAGCTTTGCTGGCTTTTGTTTTTTAAGATTTGATTGCTTTTGTTATTGCTTGTCTGTCTGAGAAAGGCAAAAAAGTGGAGGGGTGGCTTTGAACCCTTCTGGGCAGATTCTGGTCCAGGAGGGAGTTTGAATTTCTGTACTATTTCTAATGTGCATATAATTATAAGTACTTGTATATACTTGTAAATGTATATATATATATGCTTGTAAATGCTGCCATGCTGTAAATATAGCTTCATCTCAATAGCTTCATCTCACTTTGTGCCAGGGGAAGTACAGGCTGGATGTTAGGAGGAAGATCTTGACAGAGAGAGTGATTGGCATTGGAATGGGCTGCCCAGGGAGGTGGTGGAGTCACCGTCCTTGGAGGTGTTCAAAAAAAGCCTGGATGAGGCACTTAGTGCCATGGTCTAGTTGACTGGATAGGGCTGGGTGCTAGGTTGGACTGGATGATCTTGGAGGTCTCTTCCAATCTGCTTGATTCTATGATTCTATGATCTTACTTCCAAGCCATCTGAGCTGGTCAGTGGTGGTGAAGTTCCTAACCCACGTCAATGGTCCATAAAAACAAACAGGGACAAATGAGTCTAAGCAAAGAAGTTCCTTTCAGTCTCTGTAACTAAAAAAAGCCTTAATTTCCCAGTTAATTCAATATGGATTAGCATTCCCACAGCACTGCACTATCATGAGAAGTAAACTCTTCTTCTCTACAAGAAGTAAAATTATTGTTTCTGTTGAGCAAGATGTTTTATGTTGCAGTTCCATGTCTGGTAGCAGAACGCTCCTTTGCCCTTACTTCTTCCACATCCCTGTGCAGATGGCACAGGGTGTGCTGAGTAAGTCTGGAGAGGCAAGTCCAACAAATGGGAAAACATGCCTTCTGCAGAACTGCATTTGAAGGATGGCAACACAGATGTATTTCCACTACAATGCAGAAATCAGTCTGTCCTGCTGCTGCCTGTAAAGTATAAGGGATCAGAAACTTGGCTTGAGTAAGTTGGCCTGAATATTCTCCCTGCTTTAAGGTTTCTCAATTTATAAGTGCTGCAAAAAACATTCTACTGCAACTGGTAGGATCTTTCCCAGTATTAGGGAAATTTTCAAGAGTCCTCTCCATCAACAATCCTGAGGGAGCAGAAGAGGCCATAGGCATTTATTACTAGGCTGCTTAACTCAGAGAAGCAATGGCTGCCCCTTGATAAGGGTTACTTATATCAGCCAGGCTCTGTTGCTGTAAGATAGCTCAGCAACTCCTCCAGATCTGTCCTTACATGCCCTGAGGACATACCATCACAGAAATAAATCTTTATTGATGTGGTATGCCAAGGAAATGGAACTATGGGAACTCCTCACACATATACTTGGGTTCACACCAATGCCTTTCACAGACAGACAGTGCTCTTCTGTTTCATTTTTCTAAGGCAGGCTCCAGCATGAAAAGCAGATCTGTGACTATGCAGATTTGCTGGCCCAAACAGCACCTTTAGCTAAGGAGCTGTAGGAAGCTGAGTGCCACAGAGTAGCTACTCTGAGACCTGAGAGAAGTAAGAATTCCTGCCAAGTTACCACATGTTAATATAAGCAGAAAAAAAAAGGATTAAGACTTGACAGACCCTTGCAATACAATTGAAAAGTCTCATGATATTTGGTGCATTTCCTGTGAAATGACCCCAGAAATGGCTTCCATGAAAAAACAAAGGCAAACTTAAAAAAGGATGAAACACATCCTAGTTCTAGCCTGTGTCAAGCAGGACAAAGAGCTCGTAATAGAGTCTGCACTCTGAAAGATTCGAACATCAAAAGAAAAACTGAGCAGTTGCTTATGGCTTTTAAAACTTTAACAGTTGCCCTTATTGCATTGCAACACCTGACTCATGGCAAAAAGCAATCAACAGATGACAGAGCTGGCAATATTTTAATGTAGACTCACTGCTGCTTGGCTGGGCTGCTGCTTTTTGTTCCTTTTGGGCCTTAATTTTGTGAAGTGTTCCAGTTTTCTCCCTTCTTCTGACGGCAGCTCAGCAATGAATCCAGAAGTTCGTTTGTCTGGCCTGCTGGAAGGAAATGGTGGGTCTTCTATATGGATAGGTACTTCTTCCAGTGCTTTATCTAGATCAAATTCCATCTCTAAGAGAAATCAAAACTTTCTCATTAGACTTAACATGCTAATGGAAGACAATGCCATTCCTCTCTTTCATGGTATATAATTCTGAACGTATTTAGAGAACTCTGCTCTGCCATGTTTGTCAGCAGACAGGGCACTTTGAGCAAGTATTTACTACCTAACACACTAACAGAGTCACAAAACAAAGCTCCCAGTGTGGGTCTCATACAATGCAGAGGGAGCAGAGTCACCTGTGCTTTTCAATCAAGAGCTACCTAGAAGAATCTCAGGCAAACAGAGGCAAGAATGTTTTAAGATATTCTCACTTACCAAAAGCTCTGGACACTGGCCGAAGCATTCTACTGTGGATGCTTTTCCTTTTTGATTTAGGAGTCATCTATCAACATAAAACAAAGTAAAAATTACTTTAGTGGATTGAAGAAATGACAGACACCTCTCCTTTTCTATCCAGCAAGTCAGTTCTTTGAGCCTAGGCATCGCTTCAAGGGATCTGCTTGGGTTTAACACCAGGAGGGAAAGGTTTTGTTTGGTTTTTTCCTCCCCTTCTCAAACATTCAGAACTTTTTCTAAGTTGACAGTTTTGCTCACCTGACTTTGAACAGAATCAGGGAGGTAGTTTGTTCTTCCCATTAAAACTGTAAGCCATACAATGGATGATTATTTCAATTGCCCAGCAGTAGCTCATTTCATCCCCAAGTGCAAAACAAGGAAATTATTAAAACGTGACCTCTGCATTGAGATCACGAGTTATAGAAAACTCAGTTCCTGTGTCCAGTACTGCACCGTTAGTTACAACACCAGGGACAGTCTCCCCTTTGTTCTGATTTTTATTTTTCATACATAATACACTTCCTCAGTTCATTTGTTAGTGCCATGCTACTGGGAATGATTAAAATGCAGGCATTTTGCCTCTAGACACCACCGCACAGTTCCAGACTGCATATTCCTAGGGAAATGTGCTGGAGCGCACAGCCACTCTTCAACAAGCAAACCCCACCATGCTAGGGTTAGCAGCAGCTCCAGCAAACACATGACTCCCACCTGGAGTGCTGTGTGCAGTTCTGGAGCCCCCAACACAAGAAGGACATGGAACTGCTGGAGCAGGTCCAGAGGAGAGCCACGAAGATGATCAGAGGGCTGGAGCAGCTCTGCTATGAGGACAGGCTGAGAGAGTTGGGGCTCTTCAGCCTGGAGAAGAGAAGGCTTCGAGGAGACCTTAGAGTGGCTTTCCAGTATCTGAAGGGAGCCTACAGGAAAGCTGGGGAGGGACTATTGACAAGGTCTAGTAATGTCAGGACAAGGGGGAATGGGTTTAAGCTGGAAGAGGGGAGATTTAGACTGGATGTTAGGAGGAAGTTCTTTACAGTGAGGGTGGTAAGACACTGGCACAGGTTGCCCAGGGAGGTTGTGGATGCTTCCTCCCTGGAGGCGTTTAAGGCCAGGCTGGATGAGGCCTTGAGCAACCTGCTCTAGTGGGAGGTGTCCCTGCCTATGGCAGGGGGTTGGAGCTGGATGATCCTTGAAGTCCCTTCCAACCTAAACCATTCTGTGATTCTATGATTCATTCTATATGTTTGCCAATCTATGATTCTATGACTTCCCAGGACTTCAGATATGCTGAGAATAGGTGGAAAGTTACCTCGGCATCCATTCAACTTACTTACTGAAAGCTATGCTCTACTATTCGTGTCATTTTCACATTCTGGGATGGGGGGGAAAGCAATGTTGTCTTAAGAGCAGAAATAACCATAATTAAGACCTTAGTTCCTAATTTGTTGGTTTTGGAAGAAAATTGTTCTTGTTTTCTTGCTTGAGCTCTTCTGAAAGTTTGCTTGGCAAAACAAAACAAAGCCAGCAACAAAAAAGGACTGCTTTGCTACAGGAAAAGCATTTATCATCAGTTCTGAACCTGTTCAGAGCCCTCAACACTGTAAAACCTTTTTTAAAACAGCTGACCTGCAGGTTGTCTAAGGAGGTCATCTAAAAAGACTCAGCTTCTGCAAAGATGAGCACATGCTGGCTTTAGTGACATCCATTCACTTGCTAGCCTTGAAGCCCAGTAGTTTCAAATCTGAAGAGTCAGTCAGGAAGCTGTTATGGCTCACAACTCATTAACAAAGCTGCTAATCAAGTTTAGTAGTATTGATTTTTTATGAGCCAGAAAATACATCGTTGACACTGACATTTCAGACAAAACATTAATTGCTTAAGGTAAACATTTGCTGGGGTTTATGTACAGAAGGTTCAGTACAGAGATTTGCATGTACTGCACTCATATCCCCACCCAAAGTAAGTCAGGAGGATTATTATGCCACTGTTATTCCACTCCTCTTGCAGTGCTACAGGCTGGGGACAGAGTGGCTGGAGGGCAACCTGGTAGAAAGGGATCTGGGGTTGCAGGTTGACAGCTGACTGAACATGAGCCAACAGTGTGCTCAGGTGGCCAAGAAGGCCAGTAGCATCTGGCCTGTGTCAGGAATGGTGTGGCCAGCAGGACCGGGGAGGTTATTCTGCCCCTGTACTCAGCACTGCTTAGGCCACACCTTGAGTACTGTGTCCAGTTCTGGGCTCCTCAGTTTAAGAAAGATGTTGAGATGCTCAAATGTGTCCAGAGAAGGGCAGCCAGGCTGGTGAGGGGGCTGGGGCAGAAGCCCTATGAGGAGCAGCTGAGGGAGCTGGGATTACTTAGCCTGGAGAAAAGGAGGCTCAGGGGAGACCTTATTGCTGTCTACAACTACCTGAGGGGTGGCTGTAGCCAGGAGGAGGTTGCTCTCTTCTCTCAGGCTGCCAGCACCAGAATGAGAGGAGTCACTGTCTAACAACTACCTGAAAGGAGGTTGTAGCCAGGTGGGAGTCGGTCTCTTCTCCCAGATACCCAGTGACAGAACAAGAGGACACAGTTTCAAGCTGCAGCAGGGCAGGTTTAGGCTGGATATCAGGAAGAATTTCTTCACAGAAAGAGTGATTTGCATAGGAACGACCTGCCCATGGAGGTGTTGGAGTCACTATCCTGGAGGTGTTCAAAAAGGGACTGGATGTGGCACTCAGTGCCATGGTTCAGTTGATTAAATGGTGTTGGGAGATAGGTTGGACTTGATGATCTCAAAAGTCTTTTCCAACCTAATTGAGTCTGTGATTCTATTCTCATGCTCAGGGTTATGACAGATTTTTATTAACAGGAAAGTTAATAGCCATTTTCTCAAGACAAGAAATGGACTTGCAGATTACAGAGCAGGCAGCAGTAGCACTGTCTGGAAAACAGGGCTCTGTTTTTAACTACCATGCACATTGCTGGGGAAAAAAACATAAGGTACCTTCAGCTATTGCAAGTTTCCACTTGCACATTTGGAAAGCATCAGCAAATAACAAAATAATATTTTGCCACCTGAGCAGACTTATCCTGAAGCTAATAAGCAGGCAAAGTGTTACTGCATCAGAAAGTGAGACATTACTTTCAAAGTCACCAACAAATTAAAAGCAATTGATTTGATGGGAAGCAGCTGAACATTTTCAGCCAAAACTACAGTGGAGTGTGCAGCAGGTAGGTGGCTGGGAAGTCTCTGAACTGCACATCTCAATCGCTGCTGATCCTTCTCCCAAACCAGAAACAACCAAAGGCATCCACAACTCATGTAAGGAAGATTTGAAGCAGTTTAGCATTTCTGGGACAGCAACTAGGGTTCACTATCAACAGTTCTAGTCCATTTCCCTTGTTAATGTATATCTGCATGCATTTTGGTCTGCTTGCCACTTTTTTTTGGTGCTGTTCCTGGAAACCTCATCTAGTAGGATAATGCAGCAACTCACATGCTAAAGATCAGAAAGGAAGACAGAAAACAGGGCTAATGGATGACCTCCAATCGCTCAGTAACTTCACAGCCACTGTTCACAGCAATCCTGGATGAATGCAGGCAAGCTGAGAGTTGCATTGGCCCAAGGCACCAATGCAAAGTAGCACAAAGCATGTCTCTTGTGCAGGGACTTAAATGCTCCGAGACATTCCTGACAGACAGGAACAGAACGATTTCATCTTCCTTCCAAGACAAGAAAATGCCCCTAGATGACCTTGCAGAGCTTGCGCTGATGACCATAAGCCAGTCTCTGGATCACTGCTATAACTTACTGTCAGCTTGGCACGATCCATCAGCAGCTTGGTTGCTGGGGATAAAGGCAGAGAGATAGAGATGCTTCCCATTTGCTTTAGCAGCATGAATAACAGCTCTACACACACATTTATTTGAAAACCTTCTGTTTTCCAGCCTGTTTCTGAAGTGCACAGATGAAAGGCTTCTTGCCAAGTGAACTTTCTGGATCACACACAGAGCAAAATGGGTCAAAGTATTAATTTAAATAGGCCAGTGTGCTCTCTCTACAAAATATTAGATGTAATCTCAGCTTAATATCTCAGCCACTGAGCGGTATGCTACAGCTGCAGAGTGCATGCCATTACTAAAGGAGGTATCTGAACTTCTGTGGAAAGATGTCTGCCTCTCCCCAGGCTGAGTCCTGGAAGAAAGCTCAGGTTTGGAAGATGTGTACCTTCTGCCTTCCCACCACCTCTGGACATACAAGAACGACATGGCTCTCCTGCTTTCTTTTAGTCATGGCCTTTGCAGAGCAAATATCAACCTCCCCTCCTTCACTTCTTCCATGGACTTTCTGTTCTAGCAGACCACCTCCTGAACTTGCTCCCTATTTTGTCTACTGTTCCATGACAACACTTTAGGCTGCCTAGCAGAGCAGATAAAAATATTAACTGCATTTCTGTGTCTTGGGAGGCTCTCTTGGGACTCTTAGTCCTAAGCAACTGACAAGGCTGAAGATGGCTCCACAAAGGTAACCCTCTGCAGTTGATGGAAGCTGGCAAATCTCCACCACACTCCCAAATAAGGGCTTATTTAGTTAGAATTAGATAATCTCATGTATCCAAGCCAACTATAAATTCCCAGGATCTCTACTCATGATCACTTTTTCAGATTCCTCCCTTCTGACTCCCTTACAAAACCATCTGAGCTCTCAAGCTTTCTTAAATCATATTACCATCTGTCAAAGAACATTGATATCTGGGGAATTAAAACCAACAACTAGAATCACTTTGAGTGCTGGAAAACAATGTGCTGCTAGCAACAGGGTCTCAGATCAATGTCTATAAATAGCTGAGGGGTGGATGTCAAGTGGATGGAGCCAATCTCTTTTTGGTGGTCAGCAGCAATAAGGCAAGGAACAATGGCTACAAACTGGAGCATAGAAGGTTTCACCTCAACATGAGGAGAAGTTTCTTTACAGTGAGGGTGACTGAGCACTGGAAGAGGCTGCCCAGAGTGGTTGTGGAGTCTCCTTCTCTGAAGACTTTCAAAGCCTACCTGGATGTGTTCCTGAGAAGGTGCTCCTGCCTTAGCAAGGAGGTTGGACTTGATGATCTTTGGAGGTCCCTTCCAACCTCTAAAGATCTGTGATTCTGTGATTCTTTGATTACACAAGTAATTGAAATTACTCTCGGTGCTGAAGGATATGCTTATTTCCATGGGTTTCTCCTCTTCCTTCAAATTAATTTGTATGCAGTGGTATTAGATAAAAGGATGCTCTGTGACCCTTCTGTCACCTCCCTTTCAGAAGATTTCAAACAAACTAACCAACAGCCTCTTCCTCCCTCTTGAAACTGATCTCCCCAACCAGTCTCCCTTCAATCCTCCTTCCCACAAAACCATGTATGGGTTTTCAGCTTCAAGAAAACGTTAAAGGCAACAGAACAATGAGGTGAGAACAGCAGTAAAAATCTCAAAGTGGTTGAACTAGACAAAGAAAAATACAACTGACAGATCTGAGATAATTCTTGACATCTCTTCCACCCTCAAGGCAAGAAAGCCCAAGTTTATGTTCATTTTTAAGCCATTCTTCCATTAAGCTGGATAACACTTGAATCTAAGACTAAATCAACAGACTTTCATTCTGAGCAGTAACATCTGTGCTTAAACCTCCAACACCAGGACTCTGCTTTGGTTTGGTCTTAAAGCCAAGGGATGCTTTAAATTCAGGTGTTAGCTGAACATGGTAATATTCAATCTTGCTTGCGAACCACTGCTGGTGTAATTTTTAGATGCAGACGGATGGCACTACAGTCTCCCAGGAGAGTCACCAAGCAGTACAGAGGCAAATGGAGCACAAAAACGTAAACAAGTAGGCCAGAAACAGCAGAGCTAAAAAAGTACTTACACTTGTACAGCAGAGAGTCTCCATGCAGCAAAAAAGAAAGGAAAAAGAATATGAATGGGGAAGACAAAGCAATAGCAGTTCTCAGGAAAGGAGGCAAAACTAGAAATCACCAAAAGAAAGAAAAGTAAAGCCAAAACACTTAAAAGTATTAGCAGGAAAGATGACATGCAAGAATGAGGTAAAAATCCCTTGCA
This sequence comes from Tricholaema leucomelas, assembly GCA_013400475.1. NCBI lineage: Eukaryota > Metazoa > Chordata > Aves > Piciformes > Lybiidae > Tricholaema lacrymosa > Tricholaema leucomelas. Next base: position 469,543 of record WAAF01007540.1, read on the forward strand.
TTTGGAGATGCTATGTATTTCCTGCTTCCAGAGGGTAACCAGAGAAGGACGCAATCTGTCTTTGTTTCACAGGTACTGGGACAAATTCAGGTTTGGTACTTGTCACGGGTACCAACCTACTGCGTGCTGTCCCAATGTACTGTGGTTTTTCATTTCTCTAGCACCAGTAGTGAGGAAAAAAGCTGCATTTCTATAATCTCCTACTCTGAAGGAAGCTTCTGAATTAAAAAAACAGCAGTTTGTTGTGGAAAACAAGAGAGTAATGAAAACAAAACAAAGCTTCTCTTGAAAGAAAAGGGATGCAAATTTGTTCCCCTGAGGTTTAAATAAACTTAAGTCAAAGGAGCAGTATTTTTCCTTCCCATAAGAAGGCTTAGAGGTGCAGCCTTTCAAGCACTTTCAGTGTGTTAGGAGAATGTTATTCCATTACTAAAGAAAGGCCTTTCCTCTCCCCTTCAAGAAAGAAAAAGGAGGAAATAGCACAGCCATTATCTAAAATGAAGCAATGCCATATCTCACCTCTTCTCTGGCACACGTAGAAAAAACTACTACTGAAAGTACAGTTTTGTCTTCAAATTGCATGGGAACTGCTGCCATAACAACACTGCAGGTATTATATATCCATGGTCAATATCCATGGTCCACATTAACTTTTCATCAAGAAAGTGATGCATTTTTAAATGGATACTGCACTGGCATTCAATTAGCGGCAGAGAAAAGAGTCTGCACGTAACGTGGAGTTCGTCATTTAATTGCTGAAGGGACATAAAGGTCACATTTTCAGCTCTGTGACGTTTTCAGCAGTAACAATCCACCGATCGTGGTTCACACTTCTAAGCTTAACTGTAGCTAAAAGTTTTAAAAGATATTATGGGCTTGCTCTAAGTATCAAGAGCAATGTCACTGCACACAGGTCTGCTTCTTTATTACTCTGGTGTCCTCAGGATTTTTATTTACTTGCTTGAGGATCTGGGGTTTGTTTATTTTTTTGTTTCATTTACCTTCAGAAACTTTGGCTTTATGCATGAGTTCTCAGCCAGCAGTGATTCTGGCAGACTTCATCACTAATCTCATTTTTATATGCTATCCAAACATGCATATGCTTTAACTCCATTTCCCTGCCAGAATTCATGTTCTCTCTTCTCTTGCCCACCTTCCATACTACCATTCACTAGGGCTGCTCTGAGTTTGCTGGAGATGCTGCAGAATCCATTCAGACATATCTGGAAACCTGAAACTATCTTAAAAATAAATCTCCAGCACTCTTAAAAACCATTCTCCAACACTGCTCCTCTTTCAGATAGCATTGGTAGTACTCCAGTGTGTTCTGTGTATTTAATGCACAGGCAGGGAAGTTATTTATACTACACAAGCAGCTGGAAGTGTGATCGGGACCAAAATGTAGAGTAACCCATATGTAACAGGAAGCAATCCCAGGATCTGGAGGAGTTCACAGTCTATATCTCTGATCCAGCAAGGGCTTTTAGAAACTCCTACCTTCCACACTTTAGTGATCTCACCTAAGTGTGTGAGACTACTGAGCTGCTTAAAAATTAAAAGGTGCTATAAAGCTCGTGGATGGGGAGTAAGGAGGGAAGGGGAGAAGAGGGAGGCACATAGCAAGCAACAGGTTAAACAAGAAAGCACCATTAAGCAAAGCAAAGAACTTGCCTGAAGTTGCCAAAGAATCTGATCCCTCTGCAGGGAATCTAATACCAGTCTTCATACCCCTGAAGTACTACAGACCACAAGGCCACCCATTCCACCCCTTCTCTTGCTCTCAGTGTAACTGCAAAACAAAGTGGTCTGCCTCCCAGTGTACACAGGTCATTCCTTAAGAGAAAATGCCACCCCACAATTGAAAATTCCCACCCAATTCAAGCCAAACAAAACCAGGCACTAGATTGGGAAAGCCTAACAATGTGCCAACTGGGAATGAGCTGTCAGAAAAAAAGGTCTTTTCAAGGATTCATCCAGAACATTTTAAACCAGTGCTAAACTGTTTCAATCTGTATGCATTTTGTGAGGAATGCATTTTAAAGAAAGAAGTATGAGAACAACAAGGTATTTTATCACAAGTCCCATGCTTCTCTTTTGCTGTAAAGAATTCATGCTAACGCTGCCATGACATTGTTTCCATGCCCCCATGTACCAGTATAGGTTGAGGACTGACTTGTTGGACAGCAGTATAGAGAAAAGGGACCTCAGGGTCCTGTCGGACAGAAGAATGACTGTGAGCTAGCAACATGCCCTTGTGGCTAAGAGGGTGGTTAGTAGGTCAAGAGAGGTTCTCCTGCATCTCTGCTCTGCCCTGGTGAGGCCACATCTGGATTATTGTGGCCAGTTCCGAGTGCCTCAGTTCAGAAAGGACAGAGAACTGCTTGAAAGAGTCCAATGCGGAGCCACAAAGATGATTAAGGATATGGAACATCTTCCTTATGAGGAAAGGCTGAGGCAGCTGCATCTCTTTAGCTTGTGGAAGAGGAGACTGAGGGCTGACCTCATTAAATGTCTATAAATACGTGAAGGGTAAGTGTCAAGGGGATGAAGCCAGACTCAGGACAAGGGGCAGCAGGTGCAAGATGGAGCACATGAAGTTCCATGTGAATACCACTGTGAGGGTGACAGAACACTGGAAGAGGCCACCCAGAGAGACTGTGGAGTCTCCTCCTCTGGAGACATTCAAAATCTTCCTGGAGGCATTCCTGTGTAACTTTAGGTGATCTTGCTGCGGCAGGCGAGTGGGACTAGATGATCTTTTGAGGTCACTTTCAACCCCTAGCATTCTGTGACCTCAGTCAATGGACATTTCCCATGCTTCTCTTAGCCTCCTTTGATAGAAATGTTATATATCTGTTGTCTCACTATGCAAATAATGACAATAAAAAGAAATAATTAAGCAAACAATCTTCAGGTACCTTTATAAAGCAGAGCAGAAAGCTGACTAACTTTGCTTTTTTGCATATGAATCTTTGGACACAGGTGTCTCACCAACTGTATAAAAGTCTTAGAAACTAGAAAGCTGCTATTGCTTGCTTCAGTTACTGAAGATTTTACACCATGATTTCCTGGGTAAAACACTCAGCATGGGCTTGCAGAAAGCTCACTATGTACTTCCCACTAGCAGCAACGTTAACCTGAATCACTGTCCTCAGAATCACTCCCTGGAGTGTCATTATCCTTGGAAAGTTAAGCATGATGTTAAAATCCATGAGAGCTAAAGCACTATTTTAGCATAGACAAGAGTGCAAATGCACTAACATCTACTTAGAAACCAAGGCCAAGATGCGATAGGTTGTTTGTTGCTACAGGTGAGCTGAAGGTAGTGGCTATGCATCTTTACATGAGCAAAGGATCTAGTCTCGACCTTGTACTTCAGAGTTCTGTCTTCTAGATGGAAATGCTGCATATATAAAGATACTGTAAATAAATACAGCATGTAAGTAATCCCCACACAAATTTAAGGAGTATGTTTATTTCTGTACCTTCCTCAATAGCTGAATTTCTAGAGAATGAGCTGTGGTTCAGAAGTAATTCAATTAGTCTCATCTAAACCAGCCTGACCTTTAGAATTACTTTGTACAGCAACATCTTCTGAAAAAAAAAAAAAAAACAACAACAAAACCAAAGGAGAAAAAAAATAGGACTAGCACTGCAGTAAGATAAGCTCAATAGATTTGCCCTTGAGCTCTTTCCATTTCACTAGCCAAGAAATCTTTGATTTTCTACTTGCTGAGATGTGGCTTGTGTACTCTGATAATTCACCAAGTATTTCAGTATATTCTTTTATTAAGCCCACACTTGTATATTTCAAGTCATGCAAAATTCCTGCTAATAAATGATCCTGCATATAAATATCCAAAGCTTTTATTAGAAAGAGTGAAAAAACAAATGCATGAATTAAACCAGATCTTGTATTTCATGTTCTAAATGAGTATCCTGCAAGGAACTCTTCCCCTAACTACCAACTGCAAGAGAAGAAGCAATGCTCTGCACCATGAGTTCTGCCTTGTACTTGCTCATGAAAAGGCTAGCAGCACTTCCTACAGCAGTAAGGCTCTAGGATGCTTCCAACTAATTTGTTTTACTCAAAAATTTCATGCAGCACAGAGAACTGCTGCAGGTCAGATGACACAAGCTACCTCTAAGCCACTACAATGTCCTTACTTGTGATTGTTTCATTACCTTCACCTGGTACACACTGAAACAAAAATTACTTTGTTCATGACTTAAACACCCATAACGTAAGAAGGAAAAGCTCTTAAACTCAGCAAATATGGAGGAGTGGACAGTGGTGTAAAATACTCTCAGGTAAGTCTTTAAAGACAGTCACCATGAGTGAAGTTCAACAAGGGCAAGTGCAAGGTCCTACAGCTAGGGAGGAATAATCCCATGCATCAGTACAGATTAGGGTCTGACCTGCCGGGAAGCAGCTCTGTAGACAAAAGCAAGGGAGTCCTGGTGGACAAGAAAAGTTACCCATGACCCAGCAACATGTGTCTGTGGCCAAAGCAGCCAAGGGTATCCTAGAGTGCACTTAGAATAGTGTTACCAGCAGGTCATAGCTGGAATACTGGGACCAGTTCTGGGCTCCCCTGTTCAAGAGAGACAAGGAACTACTAGAGAGAGGCCAGTGGAGGGCTATGAAGATGATGAGGGGACTGGAGTATCTCTCTTAAGAGGAAAGGTTGAGAGACCTGAGGCTCTTAGGCCTGGAAGAGAGAAGACTGAGAGGGTATTTTATGAATGCTTATCAATATTGAAAGGCTGAATGTCAAGTGGATGGGGACAGACTCTTCTCAGTGCCCAGAGACAGGGCAAGGGGCAACAGGCATGAACTGGAAGTTCCATCTGAACATAAGGGAGATATTCTTTACTTTGAGGGTGACTGAGCACTGAAACAGACTGCACCCACAAAGGTTGTGGAATCTCCTTCTCTGGATATATTAAAAATTGACCTGGATGTGGTTCTGGGCAGCCTGCTCTAGGTGAGTCTGCTTTATCAGAAAGGTTGGACTAGATGATCTCCAGAGGTCCTTTCCAATCCTTACAACTCTGTGATATGTGTCCCAGGCAATAACACTATTAAAGCAAGGCTGAGGCACGATACTCCTGAATAGAAGTGTTCAAAGTCAGGTGGAAGGTAACTTTAGTGAGAGATGTCCTCTGCATGGCAGGGGAGTTGGAGTAGATGGTCCTGCAAGGTCTCTTCCAGTCCAAACCTTCCTATGATTTTATGAATGAGAACTGTTTCTTTCACATGCCCTACATCTTCACAGGACCGAAAAGCAACTCAGCTTCTGCATCTCCCCTTCCTTCCAACAACCTGAACTGAGCAGCTACCAAAAACAGCCACAGCCATCCAGGAAAAAGAAACACCATACATTTTCCTACCATTGTCATATCCTTTGGGGGCAGACAATGCATTATTTCTGCTGAACCAGTGACATTTCAAAGGAGAAATAAATACTACAAGGAGCCTCATCACTGTGACTCACATACAGCTTACCTTGGACAGTGAAGTGAACTAGTAGCCTTCCTGCTCAGATCTGTGATGGGAAGCTTTGTCCTTGAAAAACCCAGGCATACTTGAACTGCTTTTCTTTTCTCATTGATGTTTGTTTCACACTTTTCTAGCATGCACAATAAATCTTTACACCTCTCAGATACTTTAAGACATACTTTGTGAATTTAAACATTTAAAACAAAACAAAACACACCAAGCCAGTCTTCTGATTTAAGTTCTGTCAGGAACTAGTACGTTAAGATATCTACTGAAAACAGGAGATATCTTGAAAAACAACTAGCAAATGTTATAAGATGCTGTAGGGAAACACAAACACTTGAGTATTTGAGCTTCTTCTCCAAAACAGAAAAGATCAAGCATGATTATCTAAGAGAGGATGACAAAATTCAAAGGCTGGGCTATGTATGGAGTGTCACCACCTAAGTGTGATACATGGTCAGACAGTCATGAGGCTGCACACGAGCCTCAAAAGGACAGACAGAAGAGGAAGATGTCTGCCCTGCAAAGCAGGACTGCTAGCCCTTAAGCACTGACTTGAGTGCTGGTTTGCAACAAGGCACTGGATTCTGTAATTTCCAAGAGACTACGGACACAAACTTGACCTAGAGTCTCTAAATAGCCATGGCACTGGAAGTGGCCCACAAGATAAAAAGAGGTTCTGACTGGCTTTGAATATAACTACCCTGACGCACAGTGTCTTTCTGCCCTGCTCACTCCTTTGTTTGCTTTAGCATGTGCTTTAAGGGTTTTTTCCCCCCAAAGGTTTAAGTGCCTGCAGATTCAGATCAGTATTCCAGTTCTGTCACTAGTAACCCCAAAAATTCACAGTAATTTGATCTTTTCTCACATTAAGTAAGATCTCACCGCAGAGATACACCCAGTACTTTGCAATGAGTCTTTAGCTGACCTGAGTAACAACAGGAAGAATCTATTTACCTTTAAGTTCTCTAGTCAGAGAGAGAAATGTTTTGAGAGGAAGCCTGATAAAATTTATAAATAAGATTGTGCCAGTGATAGCAGGGATGAGATGTGACGATTTAGAACCTATCTTCTACCTGTACTTTGGATTTTTTTTGTTCAGAACTTCCTATTCCAGTAACCCAGCTCATCATAACTTCCTTTCCCTTCACACAGCAATGGTTTTGGTAATGGTACTCTGCAACTGCCTGCCTTAGACTTGTCTCTTCCCTCTTTCTGTGAGCAACTATTATTTATTCCTGCAATATGAGGTATCAGTTGTGCAGAGCACGAAGATGCAAACCTACTGTTCTTCTGGGTGAAGCAAGAACCACAAAGCACTCCTGGTAAGAAGGACTCATGCATATGCTCTTTTCACTAGGCTCTCCAGATTTCAAAGTAAGCAACACTCATACAGTGCAGATAAGTGATTCAATGCCAAGCTACTTATTTGGGATGCTGCAAGACTTAAAAAGCAGTAGAAAGGCCATGTAACTCAGACAGAAAACTCCTCAGCCACTTGAGAACGTCAGCTTGCCAGATATTAATTGAAGTATTATGGCTGCAGACAGATGTGTGCTACAGAAACAGCACTATTACAGATTGTGCTGTTTGCTGTTCCTTTGCCAAAGGTTACAGAGTCTAGATTTTGGCAAGCCAAAGGAACTCCTGCTAATCTCCCATGGGAAACAGTGAGCAGTTTCCTATAAACAGAAGCTATGGAAAGATGAATTCTTTATCTGTTTGTGCTGAACGTCAGCTGACTCCACGGCTCCACTGGCGAAAGGGGTCACACAAGTGCCCCCACAGATTCAGCCCTTGCAGAAGGGCTTTAATCCTCATAACTTTACCTGAATTAGGTTAAGTGCTTGGCTGATCTCTGCTGCTGGCTGTATGGGTGGCTGCTGGCTGGCAAAGCAGGCAAGCCAAGGCAAGGTCAGCCACCGAGCTACAGGCTGCAACAGTGAGCTGGCACCTGCTAAGGTTACTCTTCCTGCAGCTTAGGCATCCAAATTCTTGCCAGCAGACTGGCAAGTGGTGAGATGGAGCAGCCAGGGCTGGCAGTACCTATAGGCTGCACAGCTACATGGTCAAGAACTTTGTCTGCCACAGACTAACTTCTTAGTAAATTCCCTGTTAAAAAAATCTGCAGGGAAGTTAAACTTTCAAGACCACTGTTTCAGTGAGTGCTTTGTTACTGAATTCTCCTTTCAATGTGGCTTTTTCATGACATGAAATAAAATGACTGAATCCTAGTGTCAGTAAGACAATCACTGCTATACTCACCCTCCTCTCCACCCCCAACACAAACCAAAAACGAACAAAAGCATCAGTATTACGGGAAGACAAGCTCCAGATGCAGAAGTGCCACCATGCAAACAGAACACCCAGCAGCTGCACTTTTAATTCTCCTTTTAACCTAAGCAGAAAATAATCTTCAATTCTGCACTACATTTTTTTTCTTAACCAAGCATGCAGTGCTTTTAGTAGAAGCACTTCATCACACTTTTCATTTACTTTCTATGGCACCAATAACATACCCTAAATTATGAGAAACTGCTTTGAACTCTAAGAAATCTCAGTTGGTTTAAGAAAAACATACTCTGTATCAATTATCCATCACCTCCTTCCACTCACAGACCAAGAAAAAGACATTGAAAGCCAAATTTCTTTTAAAGCATTTCAACTGGGAACATGTAACCCCTCATGAGCCTGACAGAAGCTGTAGTCTGTAGATGTAAAAGGCATTGAATTGACACAGATAAGGACCTCTAAAAGCAATGCAGATGGTACAAAACTACATATAAAAGAACTTAGTAAAAGATAGGTAATAGATATTCATAATTAATGCCATCGTAATGCTACTGGTGAAGCTAACATACAAACAGACAACTTGCCAATAGGTTCTGCACAATTATCACATCAGCTCCTTTGGTGTCTTTCTCAGCCACAGCACTGCATGTGCAGGGTTCTGCACTTTGGCCACAACAACCCCAAGCAATGCTACAGGCTGGGGACAGAGTGGCTGGAGAGCAGCCAGGAGGAAAGGGACCTGGGGGTACTGGTGGATAGTAGGCTGAAGATGAGCCAGCAGTGTGCCCAGGTGGCCAAGAGAGCCAATGGCATCCTGGCGTGTATCAGGAACAGTGTGGCCAGTAGGACAAGGGAGATTATTCTTCCCCTGTACTCAGCACTGGTCAGGCCACACCTTGAGTGCTGTGTCCAGTTCTGGGCTCCTCAATTCAAGAGAGACGTTGAGGTGCTGGAACGTGTCCAGAGGAGGGCAACAAGGCTGGTGAAGGGCCTGGAACACAAACCCTATGAGGAGAGGCTGAGGGAGCTGGGGTTGTTTAGCCTAGAGAAGAGGAGGCTCAGGGCAGACCTCATTGCTGTCTACAACTACCTGAAGGGAGGCTGTAGTCAGGTGAGGGTTGGTCTCTTCTGCCAGACAATCAGCAACAGGACAAGGGGACACAGCCTCAAGTTGTGCCAGGGGAGGAATAGGCTGGATGTTAGGAGGAAGTTCTTGGCAGAGAGAGTGATTTGCCATTGGAATGGGCTGCCCAGGGAGGTGGTGGAGTCACCGTCCCTGGGGGTGTTCAGGAAAAGCCTGGCTGAGGCACTTAGTGCCATGGTCTAGTTGACTGGATAGGGCTGGGTGATAGGTGGGACTGGATGATCTTGGAGGTCTTTTCCAACCTAGTTGATTCTATTCTATTCTAAGGGTTTAGGGAGCACTCTGCTGGGCCCCCCCGGGGCATGTTTTCAAAAACTGTCCTACTTTGGGATGAGTCAGAAATATTACTGGACTCCCGCTGAAGTAGATTTGCTCACATGGCTGTGATGGAGCCTTTTCAGAAGCCAGGAATGCTCTCACATATGATAATGCCAATTCCTAGCTTCCCACAGAGTGCTGCATTTATTACACATCAAAGGCCCATTTCTGCTAATGCATACAAGAGAGAAACTCAAGTGTCACAATCAATTTAATCCAGCATTCATCCAGGCTGCTGCCTTTGCCCTCATCCCTGCCTACTTGCTCCTGCTGCTCAGGATTTGTTTTGTGAGCTCAATTAGAGGACTAGGCAGTCTGTAAACTCACCTGAGAGAAAAAATCCTCTGTAAAAAGCTTACTTTTCAATTCCCACACTCCATTTGCAGCGAGGCCATGTGAACACTTTTACAAGTTTGACAGTGTGGGCAGAAAGGAGTGAGCTGTGTACAGGAGAAAGTAAAAATGCTCTTTTCAGCTAGAGCAATGCTTTCTGATGGATTAAGCCAGCTGTGGAGCTACGGCTTCATTTGTAGAACAGGAGAACAAAAGGATTCCAACAGGAACTGAGGGTTTATTGCAGTAGGTGTTCTACTTATGTTGACTACCTATGCCTGAAACATTCTGCTGCAAGTAAATAGCAACAGGAATCAGATGCATAGTACACCAGGACATACCAGAGTTAATTATTTTTTCTTCCTGCAGTAACAGTGCACATGGACATGAATCTTTACTGTGATTTTCTCTTCCCAGTGAAAGCAGAAGGGGGTTCTGTGGTTCTAATTTGTTTTGGATAAGGAGATGGGGAGAGAAAAGCTTTCAGGTGGTACTTCATGAGTTTTCTTTTTTAAAAAAAATGAATCTAGTTCTGGTGTGTGCAATGCCTCCCTTTTCTCTGACAACACTGAGGGCCATACACTCTTTACCTTACAGGACCCACAGGTTCATAAACCTTCATCCCAGACTGCTAAATGTTTGACAATGGCTACATAGTTCAATTTCCAAGCTAAAACATACACCAATACATAAATATTCTTCTGCTTCTATACATGTATTTTTCCCCCCCTCTACTGTGCAGGTGAAATCTATTATTCAGTACAGACTAAATCATCAAGATGTTGCTTGTGGGACTTTTTTTCCCCTAAACTTTTCTCCATTAGATTTCTAGAACCCTCTATATAGATAACATTCTAAATAGAATGGAAATGGCCCAGTTTCAGTACTCATCACAGACAGTCCCTTTCCATTAGCTACAAGCACTTCTGCAGACACATAATTTACCACCCAAGCACTTCAATCTTATACTGAAATGCTTTTAAAGAAGATTTATAAGCAGATGTGCATTGCAACCCACAACTCCCTTGCAGGTTTCAAACAATCTCCTACCATATCTCTTCAGAACGCAAACAACCCCTGTTTTCTTCTAAAACAATACTCATTTTGACTGCATGCTTGTTACAACCTACAGCAGTAAAATCACATTGCTGAAATGGCTATTGTAAAGATGATGAGCACACAGATGTCTTGCAAAAAAGCCACTTCTCTCTGAGCTTTTCTTTAAGTATCAGCTCAATTCTGGTGATTTTCTAGTACTCTGAAAACCAAACTAGCAAGCCATATAGCTAAAAACAAACAAATGAAAGAAAGCCCAAGAAGCTGTAGAACATAACTGTTAAACACAATCTAACAGAGATGCTTCATCACCTTTGGGTGGGGAATTGAGAACTATTTAACATCTTTTTCTTCTGGAAAGGCTATGAAAGAACAGAGTACAACTACAAGTACTATGCAAAATTAAACCAAGTAGTATCTGTCTGCCTACATAATAGCACACACATCATAGTGGATCTCAGTAAAAAAAAGAGTGCTTTATTTAAAGCTAGCTTTAAAATGCATGGATTAGTTTAAAATCTGTCACTCTCATTATATATGCACAGGAAAAGTTAAGAGAATCAGTACTATTTTGTGAAGTTAATTCATAACTGAATTATGAATTCATAAGGTCTGAAAAGCAGGCCATGGTTTTTCCTTTAATTTCAGAACAGGAATTAATTTTCTGCATAAGGATTTTTCTTTCCATTCTACTTGCACATAACTTTTATCTAATGACATTACCATGAACACAGCTCTAATTAAATGTAGACAACTAAGACGGCTGTAGATTAGGGAAGCATCAATTTAGTGTACTGCAGCTCAAGGAGATGAGAAATTCCCAGGGCCATAATGTTCCATCTACTGCAGCCTACACTGGACCACTCAATCACTCCCAGAGTTCTTCAGAACTCATTTAACACACCAGCAAATTCATGTATGATTGACAAATCTATCATATTATGGACTCTCAGGCCACTGTTGAAGACTAGATGAGAATCACATCCTAAGCTGAAGCTAATATGCATTAACTGCACACTTTGGTATTTAATAAGTTCCAATTCTCACAACAAAAGATACAGGAAATAACATATAAAAGTCTGTTTTTCAGTGGTGGATTGCATGGACCCATTTGTATTATTCCATGTGTCTTGTCTCTGTTTTTCATACATATTGAAATTCAGAGTGAACGGATGGCAACTCTCTGCTCTGTCAGAGAAATCCTCCCGGCCACAGCCACTCTGCACCCTGCTTGAGAATAGCTGGCAGGCTGTGAAACACACCAGTGCCTGTTTGTTGGCATTGGAAGTTTCAAATCCTTCTGCTCCAATCCAAGCTTAATAAACAACCCTTCCTGGTTTCCACTTTCTATAAGCACACACAAACGAACACCTTATAAGCATTTTATGACAAGTAGACTTGTTGAAGAAAATAAGAATGGAGAGAACCAGTTTAGTAAAGATAATGGTTTTGCAAATGGAAAAAACCCAATCAGCTCCCCCAGAATGCTGGTCCAAGCTCAGTGTCTTTCTTATTAAGTCCAAAATCTCTTCTCCAGACATCTTAACAACTAGCTAGAGCAAACTGATATATAGGGTGTAGAATAGATGAGTTTTTCCTACCACGCCAGCAGCGTGATCAGCCTTATCTCCTGTTCCTTTTTCCTTTGGCAATAGGAAATTAGGCTCTCAAATAAGCACCACACCAAGGTGCAAGGTGAGGTTTCAGGTCAGATACATAAACTACACATCTGAGTGCATCACATGCTCACAAGGATCAGATCTGTTTTATCAGCACACTTTGTGATGCTTAGGGATTTCCAATGGCCAAACAAGGCAATGTTCTGGACTAATGACTTTATGAAAGTGGGATTTAAAAAGCTATTTCTTATTTAAGATTAAAAACATTCAGAGGGAATCAGGTTCATAATTCTAGTTCATAAAACAATATGCCTCTCTTTCTAGTAAAATCTTTCAGTAATGCATCTGCTTCCTGCACTGACAAGCTCAAAAAGCCCCTCATTGATGCCGCTGTAAGAACATTCTGCATTTCCTCCTCTTTAACACCTAAAAGCTGACACAAATGAGATTATCTTTTCTGAGACAGTATCTGATGTTCCCATAGCTAAAATACCTCACCTGCAAAGCACTAACAACTCTGTCCAGAAGGTGTGAGAAATCCATTCTGAAGATGTTTTTAGTTGTAAGAACACCAGCACAGCAAAAATCCCTGTATTACTCAGCCTTTTGAGGCTATTTATCTACATGTTTCTACAATGGCAACCAATAGTATTTGCATCCAGGTTGTGAAAGTAACTCTTAAAAATGGGTTACAGTTTTCAATAAATGGATTCTTTAGCATTAAAATTATTGTCTTCTGTTTATTTGAGACTTCATTCTCTTCAGAAATTAGATATGGATGATAATGTGGGTCACTAAAGGATTGGATTCTCTGAGCAAGACGAAGGTGAATGAAGAGAATGAAGAGAAATCTAAACACTTCTATAGATAAGTACAGTTTGCATCTAATGGATCTTTAAAAGAGTGCAAGCATCATCACACTTCCATTATTTGAATATGACCAAAGTGAAAGATAACAGCACAGTGGTAGGAACCTTTCATATTACCACAGTTATAGAAGTTAAAGACAGGAGTTGTTTTTTTTCAGATTTCCAGTATTATTGTTCTTGAAAGACTGCAAGAATAAATTTAAATGAGGAGAATGTGGGGTCAGAATGAACTCTAAGCTTATTTTGCTATACCTGAAGCCATCACGGAAAAACAAACTTGCAGGGACAGGTTTTGATGCCACACATTTTACTGGGATGTCTGTCTCCCATAGGATTTGGGGCTCAAAAAGATTACTGAAGGTTGACTACAGAAAGCTTCTGGAAATTGATGGTACAGGTGATGAGCCACATAAGGCATCAATAGCACATGCCTTGCTGATATTTGTGATGAACAGACAAACACTGCATCAAATCTTGGTGAAGGAGGAGGTTGGGGGGAGAGGGAGAAATCTTTCAAGCTGGGATTTCCAGTGAAAGCATGCTTTTGTTTTATAGATAAGCAAGACCAACAGATAGCTGCTGCAGAAAGGAGCAGCCCTGTTGGTCCTTCTCTTGAGCTATGCTTGTCTGACTGCAACAAGTCTATTCAGGGAGCTGAACCAACAAAAACTGTACAAAAAGATGCAATCTTAGCAGCATGAAAGTCCAATTTATTACTGCAGCTGAACCTCTGTGAAACTGTGGCCAGTGGAAGACATGTTAATTGTAGCAATGTAAGTAAGGCTGAGGCCCCTGAGCAGGTATGAGGAAAGAAGCGAAGAAAAGGGATAACTTTCCTCCGCTGAACAGCAATATGGAAAATGTTCACAAGCTAACATTTATTCTTTTTTACAAAAGCCATTTCCTAACATCAGTTTTTGATACCATCAAATTGCCAAATGACATTTTGAAAATTATTTTTCTTCCTTTTATTTGTGTGCTTAAATAAGTGGGCTGAGGAATGTGTCTTACCATACAGGTGTCCAGATCCTCCAAACGTTCTATCTCTGTCAACTCCTCAACTGTGATGATAGAGCGTTTAGTAGGTTTTTCTTCAGCTAACTCAATTTCTAGCGATTCCTGCTGTGGAAGTGGTTTGCCACGTCTGGTCAAGTGGTCAGCCTGAAGGCAAGGATAAAAACAAGAACACACCAATCAAACTGTTAAAAAAGGCAAACCAAACCTAACTGGAAAGCTTGTAGAACTGAAGTGACCGGAGATCCTAGAAGATCAACTACAAATGCAAAGCTGAGTTTTGTGTGTTAATCTTCATTTAAGGTTTGCTGTGGAGAGATTTTTTGCTAACAGGACGTGAACTGATAAGCACTGAGCAACCCTGTGAAGTGTCCTTGAATCCATCTCAGACTCAGGATACTAGGCAGCAGGTGGCACCCCCCACATGCAGATGCAGGGGGGCAGAGTCTGCCAGGCACAGGGGATCGACTCTACAGGTCGTTGATATAACATTAACCTATCTGTATCACGTACATAACCCTGGACCGATCTGTACTTTCCACATGTACCAATCTTAAAGTAAGTTAGCTGTGCACACCTCTTCCAAGTAAGCATATAAGTCACTGTAACACAGAAATAAAGTGGAGAACGACCATCTAACCACATTGGTGGCTCAAGAGTCATTCAATCCAGGGTGCAACGCTGGCAGTTTGCTTTGTTTGGAGTTTCCCCCCCACCCCCAACTCTGTTTTGTTTTGTTTTCATTAATGGAAAACCCCTTCCACCACGCATTTTAAGAAGAAAGGGAGAAAATCTGAAGTGAAAGAGGTCAGAAAAAAAGCCACCCTACTTTTGCATTATAATAGTATTATGGAGCTTCCTCGGTATTTTTCTGTCTTTAATATAAGGAAATTAAAGAGATGGAGAAGTTTTGTCCTGGACTGTTGTGGATTTTTTTTGTTTGGTTTTTTTTTTTGTGTGTGTGCATGGGTTTTCTGGTTTCTTCAGATTTGTTTGGTTTTTTGTTTTGCTTATTTTGGTTGGTTTTGTTTGGTGGTTGCTGTTGTTGCTTAAATTAGAGAGACATGTATAATCTCAGCTAAGACAATTTTCATAATTATTAACCAGCCAAAATGTTATCACTTGATATTCAAAAAACAAAAGGCTGTTTTGCTAAATATCTTAGCTCTCTTTCCCTGAAGAAGTTGGTAGGGATTACCAGAAAAAGAAAAAAAATCATCATTATGGATCTAAGAGGTAAGATTTTTTTGCTTTTAAATACCAAGAACAAAAACTCTAACATAATAAAATCCATTTTTAGACCTGCATAACAAAGATTGTTACCAGGATCAGGAAGAATGTTAATATAAAGCACCCTGGGTTATACTTGGAATAGAGTGAGTTCCTGTTGTTAGGAAAATGATGAAATATTTCTTAGTTCTGTTGAGAATATTACATAATATCTGTTATAAGCAAGTATTTGAATTGGCCCAAATCACTTAGTCACAGAGGCCTTCAAAAATGCAGTTACAGACAGCTGTATCCCACTGCTTCATATCAGCATGGCTCAGGATGAGCAGTGGATTTTAGTTTTGTTAACCATAAAAAAGGGTAAAACAGATGACCTGAGACAATTATAGCTCACTTAGTCTAGTGTCTACTCTGGGAAACTGTTATGGATCTATTTTTAATCACATTAAAATGGCTAGAACAACAATTAACGCTAATTACCACCACATTAGGCAAGCTCAGGTCTTGTCAAACAAGGCTTATTTTTGCCTCAAACACTGTTAAGTTAGTGCAACATACACAGACATTCGTAGGTGGCTGAATTAGTGGTATGTGACACCTCAATTTAAGGAGCTGGCACAGAACTGTATCAGTGCATTTAATCTTTGCTGTATTAAGAACTAGCTGCCAGCTCTCAGATTGCAGCTGTCAGTTGCAGATTAACACTGACAAATATGACAGGGGTTCCTCTACCAGCATCTTTGAGATCTGTACTCTTCAATGTGCTTTCATCAGTGTTATACTGTTTGAAATAATCTGCAGTTTTAACAGAAACACAGGGGTGTTGAACAGTGAAAGGGACATGTTACTAATGCAGGCCAAAATAAATCACAAAGTAAATCAACTCAGATCACATGTACAGACAATCTTTCCTTAGGAAATAAGAGTCCTGGCAATTAGCTGTATTAGCTAACTGGGGACAGTTTTGAAAAGCTGCAAGTGTTGAGCACCCAGAAGCCATTACTGGGAGGGAGATCTAGCAAATCCAGCCAGGAAAATGAACTACACTGACAACAGGAAAGAATTCTTACCTCCTTTGCTGCGTAAGCACAAGGAGTAAAGAATATCATGAGGAAACCAACTTCGCTCTCACATAGTGTTGGTTAGAAGACTGAAATAGTCAGTCTGGTCCTGAGGACCATAATTTTAAAAGGGGGTTTTGAAACAGCTGGGGAATGTGCAGAGGATTGTTATTGAAGTGTCTCAAAGGCTGGAGAAAATTACTGTGTCAGAGCTGGAGCATGCCCAAGTTGCACAATACCACTGGACAGAGCAGTACACTGCTCATGCCAGTTGAGCCTGCTCCAGGACCAACTAGAGCTAGCTAATTCCTGCCGCTGTGCAGCTCCTGAGCCCAGAGGTTGACTCTTTATACAATGCTGCTCTGTATTATGAAGACACACCCTCAAATAACCCAGACTTTAAATTTATTCTTTAAAAAGTAGGGGTGAGGAATGGGGAGGGGGAGAGTGATTTTTCTTTTCTGCATATGAGAACTTTCATAAAGAGACAAATGTAAGGTTGCCTTCTGTTGTGGGGATGTATATGGCTCCTTTATCTTGTGGGAGAAAAGCACCCGAGAAAATTAACGACTATAAGATGAAACCAGAGAAATTTCAGTTAGAAATGAAGAGCAAATTCAATCAGGGGAATAACTATGCACTGGCTTCTTTTAAAAAACAAAAAAAACACTCCAGAGTACTGAGTACTGGATTTTCCTTACAGAGGCACCACATTAGAAATAAAAATGTTTTTCTGTGGACACAGTCATTTGTTTCTTCTCTAGATGAAGCAAGTACCTTTACAACAAATAACTGTACCTCCTGACAGCTCAGCACCTCCAAGTAATAAAAAATGTTTCCTTTTACATGTTTCTACCTCTTTCTCTTCAAAACTGATACTTAAATTTCTGAGCTAGTCTCAAGATGTACTCATTCTGGGAACAATGTCTCAGCAGTCCCCTCCTGTAAAGAATGAAACATTACCTCGCATTTCACATTCAACCAATTCTTATCATCTCACCAGAACAAGTTGGCACTCATGACTCAGTGTTGCATCCTGATGGCATTTTTTAGTTTCATATCTGACAATAATGCCAAAGTTTATAGGACAAATACAGAGTGCAGGCTCCTCCAAGGTTGCATCTTTAAAGCGAAAAGGCAAGTATCTCACAATCGTGTTTCAAATTACATCAGCGATGCAAATGAAAATAAGACAAATTTCAAAACAAGAGCCGTACTAAGGAGAAATTGAACAAGTTATGAATGTAAACAGCATTAAGACACTTGGCATGTGCAGGTATCAGGCACACAAATACTCACCAGCTTGTGATGACAGTGGGAAAGGGCATCCAGGATTTCATCTACGACTCGGTCAGACAGGAAAGAAGCCACTGTCAGTTTTACTTCACTGTGAGGATTGAAAACGAGACAGAAACTTTAAATTCATGCAGGAGATTTCTGTCTTTACAACACATTCAACAGAGCAACTATTATCCAGTGCTGCCACTTTACTTGAAGTAAAACATGAGAGGGTGTCAGGATACATGACTGCAGGTTTCAGAAATATGCTCATGAATCATACTATGAACACAAGAGCCTCTGTACCATATTTAACCTGCTTTCACATTCTTTTAAGAGTTGAAATGAAAACATCTGGGTAAGGGAGCTGAATGATGTGCAACTCGGTAAGGAACACTACCACTAGAGTAAGAGAAGCTTGAATCTCAGATGAATGGGAGTAGGACAGTCCTGCCTGTTTAACACGGCCACACCAAACAACTACAACCCACTCACTTCCTCAAGTCTTTTCTTTCATGTTTGCCTGCCAGCTGAAGGACAATTGCACAGTGCTGATTCTACAGTCTTTGCCATCACAGTTTTGCTTCCTCTTTTTGCTCTAGGTGACCACTTTCTGTCTCAAGAACTTCACATCAGTCATTCCCATTACACAGAAGTAGGTGGAACACCAACATATCCATTACAACTGAATTGCGATTTTGCTAGCAACTTCCTGTCAAGAAAACTTATACCTTGAATCTCTCCCTTAGAGTCTTCTCTTTGGCCACAATTCAAAAGGCTCAGGTTGTGGAGGACTTGGAGCTGACGAGTACATATGCCTGAACTGTGGCTCAAAACTTTTGTCTCTCCTTCTATCATTTCAAGCCCAACTGCTTCAATTTATGTATGCTAGCAAGCAACAAGATTTTGTTTTGAGGTATTTATATGTGGACTGAGTTTTACTGGATTAACAAAGCTACTTCGGTCTGGAGCTAGCACTGTTACAGAAAGCCTGGAGGAAAGAGTAAGAAACGTCTTGGAAAGGCAATGCAGTTCATAGGCAAGTAGAATGGTGGCCAAGCCACAGTAGGAAAAGAATGAGAGTGAAGGATTTCCTTCAGTTACCTACATGTTAATTTCAAACAATACAAGGTAGGAAGTGTGACAGTGTGGCACTATCACCTCACTGACAGTTGCAGCTTGCACAGGTGCAAGGGCACTATTATTGCCTGAAGGTCAAGACTTGTTCAATAACACTGAGGTGAAAAATACTCACTCATTTTAAATGCTCTGAAGGCATAGCTCTGAAGTCTTTAACACCTTTCCCTGCTCATTTTGCTGCACTCAGCAAAACTAATTTTTAAGTCTTACTGTTTTCTTCTTCTACAAAGATATTAGCATCACAATGCAAAATTACATGCTTTTCCATCAAGCAGAAAGGATTCCTTAGCCAAATAATAGCAACTTTAAAGGCTTACGCAGAGGTCAATCACAATCTACTGCATTTTACATTCATATATATATATATATGTATAAAATCTGGTCTGTGTTTAATGTGAAAATGAAAACAAAGATGCAGTAAACGATGAAGTAAAAGCTTCTTCCCACTCCCCCTTTTTTTTAAACAAAGAGCTGTTTAGGATAACAGTTTCTGCTCTGGGTTTCTGATTTGAATATCCAAACCTCCTTTTTTAAGTATGTCTGTCTGCAGTGCACATCTCCCACAGAAACAAAATGTTTTAAACTGATTGCTACAGCTATAGGACGAGATCAAATGCAGCAACAGACAGAGCCCTGTTAACATTAAGAGGAAGTAAGAGCAATTTCCTCCTCTAACAGTATTTCAGTGTTACTTGAGAACATAAATAGATTCAAAATAAACATCAGTCATGAAAACATTATTTGTGTACCATAAATCAAAACTCTTTTGCTAAAAAGAACAGGAACAGATGCGTTAATCACAGTATCACACAGTATCACCAAGGTTGGAAGAGACCTCACAGATCATCAAGTACCACAAAGCTCAAGGCTAGACTATGGCACCAAGTGCCACATCCAATCCTGCCTTAAACAGCTCCAGGGACAGCGACTCCACCACCTCCCTGGGCAGCCCATTCCAGTAGCCAATGACTCTCTCAGTGAAGAACTTTCTCCTCACCTCAAGCCTAAATTTCCCCTGGCATAGCTTGAGGCTGTGTCCTCTCGTTCTGGTGCTGGCTGCCTGAGAGAAGAGAGCAACCTCCCCCTGGCTACAACCACCCCTCAGGTAGTTCTAGACAGCAATAAGGTCTGCCCTGAGCCTCCTCTTCTCCAGGCTAAACAACCCCAGCTCCCTCAGCCTCTCCTCGTAGGGCTGTGCTCGAGGCCTCTCACCAGCCTCGTTGCCCTTCTCTGGATACGTTCAAGCATCTCAATGTCCCTCTTAAACTGAGGGGCCCAGAACTGAACGCAGTACTCGAGGTGTGGTCTAACCAGTGCAGAGCACAGGGACAGAATGACCTCCCTGCTCCTGCTGGCCACACCATTCCTGATGCAGGCCAGGATGCCATTGGCTCTCTTGGCCACCTGGGCACAGTACTGGCTCATGTTCAGGCGGGTATCAATCAGCACCCCCAGATCCCTCTCTGTCTGGCCGCTCTCCAGCCACTCCGACCCCAGCCTGTATCTCTGCATGGGGTTGTTGTTAACATCCCTGGAGATTCCAAATACATGAATCTCCTGATGTAGGTTGACCAGATCTGTAGTACTATTTCCTGTTCTTTGAATGCCTTAATATAGTTTCCTGTGAGTCACAGAAGAATTTCAGGAATCATCTACTACAGACACACACACATAACCCAAAATCCAAATTCTATAACCAATTTTGTTCAAGTACCTAATTTTATTGAGGATATCAATCCCAGATTGCTCCAAGAGGACGTTTTTCACAAAAGTGCGTGGGATGGAAATCTTCTCAGTGCTTGCCTCAATCAGGTCCTCACGGATTCGAGCTTTCTTCATCACATTTGGGCAAAGGTTTTCTGCTGCATCCACCATAGACTCAAGGAGTGTCTGCAGAATGGTAAGTAAAAGTTAGCATTGGGTATTAAGATTTTCATTAGGTGTGAGATCGCAGGAGTGGTCTGGTTTTAGTCTTGCAATATTTACAATTCTTTCTAATTTCCAATACGAGCAATGAAGAGACACTTTACAAAATAAAGTTACAGAGGGATAACATACTTGTTTTGAAACAAGCTCACAACTGCACTTCTGTGCCTTTTCAGATATGGAACATCTACATCTCTGTGTTTAACGGTAAGTTAGATTCCCTTCTGCATCCACCACCGGATGCCCTGCTGCAGCTGCCTTGGTTCTAAACTGCCTTGAACCAGCAGTTTTCACCAGTGCTCCAGACCTGCCAATTTGTAAGAGGGATCAGTATACGACAAAAGGAGACTCATGAGAACTTGGCATGATGCACAGGGCTGGAATATCCTAGCCAAATTTCAAGTACCAGCTGCAAGATTTATGGTGGGCATACAAACCTTTAATAGATGGATCTCATTAACATCCACAAAGTCTACAGTGGCCCAACCTTTAATAGATGGATCTTGTTAAAGTACATGGAAGTCTCCAGTGAACTTCAGGTACAGTAAACAATTTTTAATCTCTTTTACTGACTGAGCAAAACTCCAAACCAGGACAGAAGTAAACCATATGCACTCCAAACCCAGAACTGTGTAACTCTCCCAGGCCCCTCAACTTTCTTTTTCTTAAAATATTCTGCCCCATTGACGGTATAAATCTTCCCTCTTGGACTCTCTTAAAAAAGACCTTCACATATGCCTCAATACAAGAGAGTTATATTACAGAGCCCCTTTTGACTGCATTCATCTCCTATCTATGCCTGTGAGAAAAGGTAATTCTCATTTACATCTTGTTTCATCACCTCACTGCTTTCTTTTCCAATCCCTATCTCTAACTAGAAGGCTAAAGAGCCCTCACTGCAGGCACAGTCCCTCATATAATCATCCGTGTATGAACTTGTGTCATAAGAAGTGTAGGAAAGATCCCAGACAGGGATCAGGATGAGACATAGAAACACTACTAGTTCCCTATATGACTGAAGTATCTTCCCTCTAGTTGCTTTCAGTTTTCATACCCAAAAAAGTTGGGTAAAATAGAATCAACCAGGTTGGAAGAGACCTCCAAGATCATCCAGTCCAACCTATCACCTAGCCCAATTCAGTCAACTAGACCATGGCACTAAGTGCCTCAGCCAGGCTTTTCTTGAACACCTCCAGGGACGGTGACTCCACCACCTCCCTGGGCAGCCCATTCCAATAGTAAATCACTCTCTCTGTGAAGAACTTCCTCCTAACATCCAGCCTATAGTTCCCCACAGAAAGTATAAAACAATCATTTAGTCCCCTGGAAGACAAAATTTGTAATTGACGTGATTTTATCTCTGTTCCTACGTACTCTGTGTAGTGTACCAAATCATGCCTTTTAAACCACAAAGCAGTGTCTTCTGACAAGACTGGAAATCGCTCTTTGTTCAAATTCTATCTCATATCCACCTTTCTCTAGTTCCAGTCCCAATAACTGAGGAAATAGATTTTTAGGTATCTTCAGGAGGCTGTTCAACCATCAGTTAATCTGGCATTAAATACCTTGTTTCAGAGACTGAAAGAGATCAAGGCTGCTCAAGCCTTCAGATTTGCAAACAAGCTCTCTACGTCCATTCCCAGCACAAAGTGGAATCATAGAACGCTTTGTGTTGGAACGGATCTTTGAATGTCATCTAGTCCAACACCCTGCAGCGAGCAGAGACATCCTCAACTAGATCAGACTGCTCAGAGTCCAGTCCAACATGACCTGGAATGTTTCCAGGGATGGGGCTTCTACCACATCTCTGAGAAACCTGTACCAGTGTTTCACCACCTTCACTGTATAAAATTTCCTCCTTGTATCTAGTCTAACTCTCCCCTTTTTCAGTTTGCTCCTTGTCCCATTGCAACAAGCCACATGAAAAGCATTGTCCTCATCTTTCTTACAGGTCCCTTTTAAGTACTGAAAGCCACAATAAGGTCTCCCAGTAACTATCTCTTCCTCAGGCTGAATGACTCCACCTTTTTATGGAGGCATTCCATCCCTCAGATCATTTCTGTGGTCCTCCTCTGTTCCTGCTCCAACAGGTCCATGTCTGTCCTGCTCTAAGAACTCCAGAGCTGGACACAGCACTCTACAGAACAGAGGGGCAGACTTGCCTCCCTTGATGTGCTGGCCACATTTCTTTTGATAAAGCATTGGGACCAGCATTGTTTAAAATCTTTGTCAGGGGCATGGACAGAGGCATTGAGCACATCCTCAGTGAGTCTGCTGATGACACCAAGCTGCATGGTACAGCTGATATGCTGGAAGGCAAGGATGCCATCCAGAGAGATCTTGACAGTCGTCTTGAGAGATTTGCCAATGCCAACTTCATTATGTTCACCAAAGCTAAGTGCAAGGTCCTGCATCTCAGTCCAGGCAAACTCAAGCATAAATACAGCCTGGGAAGAAAAATGGGGACAGCAGACTCAAGGAGGACTTGCAGATGCTGGTTGATGAGAAGCTCAGCATGAAACACCATACATGCGCTTGCAGTCCAAAATGCAGGACCACATCCCAGGCTACATTAATGGAAGTGTGGCCAGCAGGTTGAAGCAGGTGATTCTGCCACTCTGCTCCACTTTTGTGAGATGACATCTGGAGTAATGTGTCCAGCTCTGGAGTCTGCAGCACAGGAAGGAAATGGACTGTTGGAGCAAGTTCGGAGGAAGGTCACATTGATGATCAAAGGCCTGGAACACCATTCCTATAAGGACAGGCTGAGAGAGCTGGAGTTATTCTGCCTGGAAAAAAGAAGGCTTGGGGAGACCTTGTAGCAGCTGTTGAGTGTTTGAACAGGGCCTACAGGACAACAGATGAGAGTCTTTTAATATATACAGTGACAGAAGAATGGGTAATGGCTTCAAACTGAAAGGAGTGAGATTTAGATTAGGCATTGGAGGAAAATCTTCATCATGAAGGTGGTAATGCACTGCAATAGGCTGCCCAGAGAAGCTGTGGAGGCTCCAATCCTGGAAGTGTTCAAAGTCAGGCTGGATGGGGCCTTCAGCAACATGGTCTACTAGGAGATGCCCTTGTCCATGACAGGAGGATTGAAACTAGGCAGAATCATAGAACTGTTTTGGTTGGCAAAACCCCTTAAGATCATTGAGTCCAAACATTATCTAACTCTACCAAGTCTGATGTTAAACCACGTCCCTTAGCATCACGCCTGTGCATCTTTTCAATACCTCCAGGAATGAGGATTCCACCAATTCCCTGGGGAGCCTGTTCCAGTGTTTGATAACCCTTTCAGTGAAGAAGCTTCTTCTAAACTTTCCCTGCTGCAACTTGAGGCCACTTCCACTCATCCTCTCACTTCTTACAGAGAAGAGGTCAACACCCACCTCACTCTCACTATAGTTTCCTTTCAGTAGTTGGAGAGAATAGGAAGGTCCCTCCTCAGTCTCTTTTTCTCCAGACTAGACAACCCTAGTTCCCTCAGCTGCTCCTCATAAGATCTGTTTTCCAGACCTTTCACCAGTTTTGTTGCTGTTCTCTGGCCCTGCTCCAAGACTTCAGTATCTTTCTTCTGAGGGGCCCAAAATAGTACACTATTCAAGACATGGCCTCACTAGTTCTGAGTACAGGAGACCAATCACTTCTCTGGTCCTGCTTGTCACACTATTTCTGATGCAAGTAAGGATGCTGCTTGGCCCTTTCTCATACCTAAAGACACTGCTGAGTCATGTTTAGGCAGCTGCAAATCAACACCCCCAGGGGTCTCTTTGCTGAGCACCTTCCCAGCCTCTCTTTCCCAAGCGTGTAGAAGTGCATGGTTTTGTTAACGAAAGTGCAGTTCAGTCACAAGGCCACAAATGCCAGTCAGCAGGAATGCAGAAATAAGAGAATGAAGATCTGTCCACAATTCATGACTCTTAGCATTCAGGAAAAAGCTACAGTGAGTAAAAAGGACTGGAGGATTGTGATATTTGAAGACAAAATGCTAATGGAACCAACAAACCCTTCACCCTAGGATGGAATTTAGGAGGAATAATTCAAACACTCCTGTCCTTATGAAACAATCTTCTCATGCCTAAGCACCATTTGTCTTCTCTATAACATTCCCTTGGGCTGTTGCCTATCGAATAAAGCATCTCTGGATTCTGCATGTCCACAGTGACACCAGCAGGAGAAAAGAAACACAAGAGCCTTGCCATAATTTCTCCTTCAGCGAACTCAACTCACGCCAAGATGCTGATTTTCCATATTCTAAGCTCTTCCTTCCTCCCCTTCCCTTCTTTGTGGGTTTAAAAAAAACAAACAACCACAAATCAAACTGCTCAAAAAACCCCAAACCCCCACAAACAATCAACATCACCTCCAAAACACAAACTCATCCAAATTAAACCCAAAACAAAACCAAACCCCAAACCTTGTATTTTCCTGAAGTGCATTCCTTGACTTTACCAAGAGTCCAAACTCTAGAATCAGGCTCTAGTTGCAATGGCAGCTAACATACACTTACAGCAACATAGGATGTTTTTCTCCCCAGCAATTACAAACCTAACTGTACTTGAGAGCTTCCTTATCTATCTCCACATAGTGTCACAGTATCACCAAGGTTGGAAGAGGCCTCATAGATCATCAAGTCCAACCCGTTACCACAGAGCTCTTTGAATTGACTTAAACAACTGGAAAAAAGGGAAAAAAATCATAATCCACATTTGACATCTTCTCTCTCACCAAGTACACCACCACAGAAGTTAAAGGAAACCCTTTCAGCCTTCAGTGTAAAAGTAATAACAAAAAAAAAAAATATAGTGTCTCAATATGTAAAGAGCATTAAAACTTCATTGTGTCTTATAAGGCACTTTAATGCCACACAAATCGAATGTAAAAGCTAGAATGGTTGACATAAGTCCCTTTGGCTGCAAATGTGCAAAAACATCAACTCATTGACTCAATTTTGTGCCAGGAATTAAGAAAAAGTGCTCCAAATGCTTCAGTCAGTTCCCTCCCCCCCCATTTTATAATACTCCCCAAAATGCACTGAAGTGCATAAAGGGCTGACCTGACTATTCCTGTTCAAGTAATGGCCTAGAAGCTCCACTGGGAAGAATCTTGTGAGTAAACCACTTTCATGTCTGCAGAAATTTAAAAAGTGATAAACAATTTTCACTTTATTTCATATAATGGGGGAAAGGAGGAGAATATTAAAAAGTTCAGTGCCATTTTCCTCATCATTAACTTTTTAATTTAGAAGTAGTAATTAGTAATGTAGGGTTATTACTGTTCTTCATTATATTCCCTCTGACTGAAGCATTTTCACGTTATTTCAGCTGAAAGTTCAAACTTTGCTTACAGATTCTTTCAGAAGTTTAAACATAGCAAAACAGATGTGGTAGCCCAGTCACAAACTTAAGTTGATCTGAATTGCCTCAGATACACATTCTTAAATTCTTTCACTTCCGTGTAGATGTCAACAAGGACACAGGAGGTTATTCTTCCCCTCTACTCAACACTGGTCAGGCCACACCTTGAGTACTCTGTCCAGTTCTGGGCTCCTCCATTGCAGAGAGATGTTGAGGTGCTGGAACATGTCCAAAGCTGATGAGGGGCCTGGAACACAAGCCCTAGAGGAGAGGCTGAGAGAGCAGGGGTTGTTTAGCCTGGAAAGGAGGAGGCTCAGGAGTGACCTCATCGCTGTCCACAACTACCCGAAGGGAGGCTGTAGCCAGGTGGGGGTTGGTCTCTTCTCCCAAGCAACCAGCAACAGAACAAGGGGACACAGTCTCAAGTTGTGCTGGGGGAGGTACAGGCTGGATGTTAGGAGGAAGTTCTTGGCAGAGAGAGTGATGGGCATTGGAATGGGCTGCCCAGGGAGGTGGTGGAGTCACCGTCCCTGGGGGTGTTAAAAAAAAGACTGGCACTTAGTGCCATGGTCTAGCTGATTGGATAGAGCTGGGTGCTAGGTTGGACTGGATGACCTTGGAGGTCTCTTCCAACCTGGTTGATTCTATGAACAGGTACTGAAATTTTCCTATTCTTGACTTCTTCCGTGACTGATACCTTTGCACATGCTGTACAGATGAGTTTCCTTGCTGATTCCACAGTAAGATCTAACACAATATAAGATAGGAGTTTCTGCACAAGACCTGGCTGAATAGAGATGAGAATATGCACTGATCAATGATATCTGTTTCAAGAACTGAAGTTTGATAGGCAACTTGTTAAAAGATGTCCTGTAAACCTGCCTGTGCTGACTCGATGCATTCTGTACCAGGTTCAAAAGTGGTCAATGGGAAAAAAAAAATCTGCAATGCAGTCTACAGAAAAGCAGCTTTCACTCCAGTGAGATACTTGAACTAGTGAGCACTTTTCTCCAAGGCATAAGACATTGTAGGGTGCTTGAGAGATGCCTTTGTTAAGGGCCTAAGGAGCAGCTGTTAAGTCTTCCCCTTCTAGAAGACAAAATAAGATGATGATAAACAGTACTTTCTATTTCTGATCACTTGCAAACACTAAAGCAGTTTTTTTCATTACAATTGGACAAGTATCCAGATACTACTGCACAAAATGATAAGAAACTAACAATGAAAAGATAGCTGACATAAGCTTACTGAGAGATTGAAAAGAAGTTATAAAGAAGTGTGGCACATTCACATTTATCAATAGGAGACCTCACAACTATCCACAGACCTTAAGTTGCTCATCCACAACTCTTGTGACTTCTCCAGCCATGGATTCAAGTGTTTCTTGGATTGGATTGGAGAGTGAACCATTTGCTCCTGCCCAAGCAGCTCCACCGAGGTGATACAGATTTGGTAAGAGCTGTAAAACAAAGAGAATTCCTTTGGAAAGTAGGCTTATTGCTGCCTGACTTCAATGCTGGACAAACAGAAGGAAATCCTTCCATTAAATCAAAGTCTTTGTGAATTAAAATGATTCTGTCACTTCAGATACTACCTACAGCTGACCATCTGAAGAAAATACTCTTTTGTCACAGAGAGTTATTTTAACTCCTCAGAAAAACAAAAGCTGCAAGCACACACTGCACTGCTCTCAGTATTACCAGGCTGCTGGGCAAGGCTTACTGTTTTGGAGTTCTTGGCATCCCGCATAAGTCGCTCTGCAGATTTGACATCTTCCTGTACAGCATCCACACCACAGTTTCTTAAAGAGTTGAGATGATCTTGCACTTTTACACATATTCTGTCAATCATCTACTTGAGCAAAATAAATAAGATAAAAGCATCAGAACATTGGTCACATACAAACTAAATTCAGAGCAGGCAGCAAATCAACAGCAGCATGATGAGATTTTTAGTGACAATATAACAATCTAGAAAAGCATGATCAGGGCTTATGATACTGAAGAAAAGCTTTATAGCTCAGAAAGACAGACCTAAACATTGGAAAAATAAATAGAGCTTCATCATTACAAAAAAATAATAATGTTTTGGAATATTTCCCCCATGGCTACTTCTAGGATAACTGCAAATAACCAGTATGTTAAACACTATAAGTGCTGTTCTCTATTTTTTTGAGCTGGTATAATGCTGAAAATGTCATTGATGTATCTAATACTTGGCCCTAGAAGGTCCCTGAAATTGTTAAGAAGGTAGTAAAAGAAAGCTTTGTCATTACCCATTCAACAAAAATCAGCAGAGATGGCTTCTGTATAAGCAAAATTCAATTGTGGAGGCTTTTGGGATATTCACTCAAAATGTAAATATTCCCAGTTTCAAGGGAATGACCAAAGCAGAAGTTTCATCAGAGCTTTCACAGTGGGATGAACAGAACTTCATCTGTATCTATGTACAGGGTTAACCCTCCACGGGGAGTGACCTTGAACCTGACCCTAGGTGGTCTTGACCCCTCCCCTGGGGTGGGTCTGACCACCACCAGGTGATTCATGGTTAGCCCAGTCCCCCTTCCTGTCTAAAGGTCTATAAAAGCAGGGGGGGGCTTCCTGTTCTCTCCCTCTGCACTTCCTGCCTCCCTGATTACCAGCATCACCATCCTGTTCCTGGTTCTCTTTACCACGTGGCCATCACCCACAAGGTGGACAAAGCCACTGCCATCAAAAATCTGCTTGTATTGACACATTTTGTATTTGTTTTCCCTTCCCTATACCTTTCTAATTTCCCTACCTCAGATACCTTTTTAATTTATTGTTAAACTTTTCTTCTTTTAACTTCCGAATCAGAGTGAGAATATTTATTTGGGTGTGCTTACCTTTTCTCTCACTACATCTAATTCCTTTCTTTGGGAAAGCGGGGGAAGAGAGAAGGGCACTCTATAAATTGTTATTGGTTCTATCAAATATATTTGAGTCTCTGGGAACTTAAATTAGAACCGAGACAATCTACAACACAAGTCACTAGTGGTGTTCCCCAGGGATCAGTGCTGGGCCCAGTCCTGTTCAACATCTTTATTGATGATCTGGATGAGGGGATTGAGTCCAGCATCAGTAAGTTTGCAGATGACACCAAGCTAGGAGCAGGTGTTGATCTGTTGGAAGGTAGGAGAGCCCTGCAGAGGGACCTGGACANCATTGCAGTAAGATGGTGAGGGGCCTAGAACACAAACCCTGTGAGGAGGGGCTGAGGGAGCTGGGGTTGTTTAGCCTGGAGAAGAGGAGGCTCAGGGCAGACCTCATTGCTGTCTACAACTACCTGAAGGGTGGTTATGGCCAGGTGGGGGTTGGTCTCTTCTCCCAGGCAACCAGCAACAGAACAAGGGGACACAGTCTCAAGTTGTGCCGGGGGAAGTATAGGCTGGATGTTAGGAGGAAGTTCTTGCCAGAGAGAGTGATTTGCCATTGGAATGGGCTGCCCAGGGAGGTGGTGGAGTCACCGTCCCTGGAGGTGTTCAGGAAAAGCCTGGATGAAGCACTTAGTGCCATGGTCTAGTTGACTGGACAGGGCTGGGTGCTAGGTTGGACTGGATGATCTTGGAGGTCTCTTCCAACCTGATTGATTCTATTCTATTCTAAGTCACTCAACATGCTGTAAATACAAGGCCAGGGGTTTATCTGCATTCTTCCAAAAGAAACCAGTAAGAAAGCCTGACCTGTAGTGAGTTTTGATTAAGTTATACAGGGCAGGGAGATAGAATAGTTAAATGTCTTTATTAGCCCACATGGCATCCATTAGAACTGACTATTTGACATATTGAAGCGACATCTGAGAGCATGCCATCATCACAAAGTCTCGAGCTCTAGCAGCTTGCATCATTAGCAATAAGAACCGAAATAATTTCACAGCATGCTCCTTTACTGCTCCACATGACTCTTTTTCTTCCAAGGGTTTTGGGTGGTTGGGTTTTTTTTTGTTGTTGTTGAAGTACAAAAAGCTAATTAATTATTAGACAGTGGAAAGCCTCCTTGGGACATCTGGACCAAAAAAACCCCGAACACTCTGGGAATAATAATGCAATTCCACATATTAACAACAGAATCTTTTCCAGCTCTCTTTCAAAAGCCATCCTTATTGTACTCAATTTTATATAGAAATGTGTATTTTTTTTCCTCTACATTATAAAGAACAACAATTTACATCTACTGAAATGTGATGTGTGTATGGTTGTTGGAGAACAGCACAAGCAAACCCAGCATACTATAAAAGTATCTAAATCTAATTCACATGGAGATTATTAACTTGTGGGGGGGAAGGTGGCATTGGAACAGATAAATTACTAAAATAAAATGATGCTGTTCCTGCAGTTTTTATCATCACTACATCTCCATGTACAACTTTCTCTGTCAAGAGGTTAGAGTATAAGTTCAGGTTCTAGTAATAAAAATCTCTCCCATTAAATTCAAGCAACACAGGTAGAAAGATGAGTCATTGAATTAAGAGTTTAAAAAAAAAAAGACAACAGAGACGTTTCATTGACTTAGCTGAAAGGCAAAACAGAGAGAGGTGATTCTGCCACTTTGTGTCGGTAAGACCTCATCTGGAGCATTGTGTACAGCCCTGAGGCCCTCAACACAAAAAAGTCATGGAACTGATGGAGAGGGTCCAGAGGAAGGCCTGAAAAATGATCAGAGGGCTGGAGCACCTGTTCTGCAAAGACTGACAGAATTGTTTGGGTTTGTTCAGCCTGAAAAAGAGAAGGCTTCTGGGGAGAGCCAAGAGAGCCAACTGCATCCTGGCCTGTATCAGGAACAGTGTGGCTAGCAGGACGAGGTGGGCAGAGAGACTGGAACTGACCCTAATGCCATAACAGGCACAGTCTTATGATGATAGTGGTCACACTGATGAGAGCCTGCTAAATGACAGACTTCTGAGCACTAATGAACTCAACTCTTTTCTGATTCCAACAGCAGCTCTCAGAAATAGTTTGGTCTTTCTCCACACAATAGTACTATATGTGACAACTCCATCCCACAGAAGCTTCTTTCCTTTCCAAAAACACATCATTGCTAATTACTATTTCTTGGGAAACAAAGTATTACCTACAAGGTACATCTTGGTGTAAGCTACACTGGCAGAAAAAGAGAAGTCTGCCCCAGGCAGATTAAAGACACCAAGAAGTGCCAGTAAGAAACATGTCCTTACCTGCTGAGTGGTACTGGTGACAATGCCTTGCTGCAGCCGATACGCCTGCTCCTGTAGGTACTTTCTGGTCTCGTGATTACGAAGCAAGTAGTTTTCTATCTAAAATACAAAGCCAGATTAGGAAACTGATTCAACTCTCCACATTGTAATTTGCTTTCTTCTTTGCTGATGTATCAGAAACGGGAACTGACAGGGAAAACTGCCTAAGTGTTTGTTATTTGCAAACCTTTTTATGTGTCTCGGTGCTTAATAGTCACATTCATTCACTCACTGACCAGTGAAACACCATTAAACACTGGGCCTTTGCCGGTGTTTTCTGAACTAGTCTTGTATTTTGAACAATTTAGTGAGCTGTGCTGACAAGGAGTAGACACAACTTTAAGAAATGTTTAAAGAGATTCTATCCATGAAGTGCTGATGCAGAGAACTTAATGACACAATATAGTCAATTCCTTTGGCCTGCTGCAAAGACATGGATTTAAACAGTACTGCGATCTGGAGGCAAAATAAAATATCTAAAAGTGCCTAAATGATACAGAAGCCAGAGTTCAAAAGTTACTTCAGGCAGAGCAGTATGTAAGTGCTTTTCAAGGGTGAGTGGTTCCTATCCAGAGCTGCTGGTCACAGCCCACCATCAGCAGTAAACGCCTACCACCAGCCAGCTTGATCACACAGAGTAACCCCTTAGGCTTGCTCTATCAAGGAAAAAACCAAACCTGCTAAGTAAACTGTTTAGAGTTCTTCAAAGGTGATGGATCTGGTTTCAAAGGAAGAGATGGGAACAAGACGGATGGAGTGTTCGGCAGGTTGCGAAGCAGAGACTTACAGGGATGGTCTGCATTAGCAGTTAAGAACTGCAACAGTTTGACTATGCACCACAGTAATGCAGAGTTTATCCAGTTTATATACACTGCTGCAAAGACACTGAGGCTTGGGAGGTTAGCTACTATGTCCATCTGGTGCTGGACCAGGGCCAGGAGCACTCTAGTACTCAAGCTGTGGTATGCTGAAGCTTATAGACCCTTCTGAGATGTCAGTCTGACAGCCAGCTCAGGTCTCCCTGCAGTGGACAAGGACAGTGCAGTCCATGGAACCTACAGCATTCAAAGCACCACTTCTGAGATTGTTGCCTTTCTTCAGAGAGTACTTTTTTGTGTTGTGTAAAGAAAGCCTAAATTGCACATGTTAAAACAACCTCAGTAACTCAGTTTGAGTAACTTCAAAATGAATAAAAGGAAAATCTCTTTGGATATATTGTGATGGACAAGGGCTCAGGCCCAGCCAGCATAGGTTGAGGAAGGGCAAGTCCTGTCTCACCAACCAGATCTTCTTTTATGATCAGGTTACCCACCCGGTGAATGTGGGGCAGGCTGTGGATGTAGTCCACCTGGACATCAGCAAAGCCTTTGACACAACAAGCTCCTGGCCAAACTGGCAGCTCATGGCTTGGACAGATTCACTCTCATATGGGTCAAGAACTGGCTGGAAGGCTGGGTCCAGAGAGTGGTGGTGAATGGTGCCACATCCAGGTGGCAGCTGTCACTAGTGGTGTTCCCCAAGGATCAGTGCTGGGCCCAGCCCTTTTCAACATCTTTATTGATGATCTGGATGAGGGGATTGAGTCCAGCATCAGTAAGTTTGCAGATGACACCAAGCTAGGAGCAGGTGTTGATCTGTTGGAGGGTAGGAGAGCCCTGCAGAAGGACCTAGACAGGCTGGATGGGCGGGCAGAGGCCAAGGGGATGAGATTTAACAAGGCCAAGTGCAGGGTTCTGCACTTTGACCACAACAACCCCAGGCAGTGCTACAAGCTGGGGCCAGAGTATCTGGAGAGCAGCCAGGAAGAAAGAGACCTAGGGGTACTGGTAGATAGTAGGCTGAAGATGAGCCAGAAGTGTGCCCAGGTGGCCAAGAGAGCCAATGACATCCTGGGCTGGCTCAGGAACAGTGTGGCCAGTAGGACAAGGGAGGTTACTCTTCCCCTGTACTCAACACTGGTCAGGCCACACCTTGAGTGCTGTGTGCAGTTCTGGGCTCCTCCATTGCAGAGAGATGTTGAGGTGCTGGAATGTGTCCAGAGAAGGGCAACAAGACTGGTGAGGGGTCTGGAACACAAACCCTATGAGGAGAGGCTGAGGGAGCTAGGGGTGTTTAGCCTGGAAAGGAGGAGGCTCAGGGGGAGAGCTCATTGCTGTCTACAACTACCTGAAGGGGGGTTGTAGCCAGGTGGGGGTTGATCCTTTCTCCAAGGCAACCAGCAACAGAACAAGGGGACACAGTCTCAAGTTGTGCCAGGGGAGGTATAGGCTGGATGTTAGGAGGAAGTTCTTGCCAGAGAGAGTGATTGGCATTGGAATGGGCTGCCCAGGGAGGTGGTGGAGTCACTGTCCCTGGTGGTGTTAAAAAAAAGACTGGCACTCAGTGCTATGGTCTAGCTGATTGGATAGAGCTGAGTGCTAGGTTGGACTGGATGATCTCGGAGGTCTCTTCCAACCTGGTTAATTCTGTGATTCTATAATGCACAATTAGCACAATGAACTAAATTCCCTATGTTAAGAAGCTTCAAGATACAGTTTTTGGAGATGCATGTATCACTCTAGCTATGAGCCCATCTACAATTATATTAAATAAGATGCAGATGTCCATCCCCCATAACTCTTGATTTTTTAAAGCAGAATTTACATCATTTTCATACATCAAAGAAAAAGCCACTAAGTACCAGCACTTTTCTCTGTGACAATCACTTCACTTAAAGTTTCTTTACTAATAAGAATCACAGCCATTTGCTTTTTAATCACAGTTAACTGTAAGAAGGTATTTTTATGACCTTATCTCAGTTGAAGGAAGACTACTCATTAAGGAGATGTGAAGTGTATGCTTTCTGATTGAGCAGGAGGCTTACTCAGACCTTGCAAGATTTACTATATTAAAACTCTGCTGGGAGTTTTAACTCATGCAAGTGGAGCAGCAACAGATACTGTCAACACCTCTTCATCCAAAAGAACACGTTGGTGCAGTTGGTTATTTAGAGCAAGGCAGTGTGTGAATTTTATATGTACAATATAAACCACGGGCAGTAAATGTTTTCATCCTACCCCAAATTAAAGAGCATCCTTTGTCTCTTACAGCACTGACTGCACTTTTTATGTCAGAATGAAAAACATCCACCTGTAATTTTATGCACAAGGAAATACGCAGAGGCACATACGTAGAAGTGTGCTACTTTCTAACTCCCCCTTTCATAGTCAGGCATACAGAAATACAAGGCCTGGCTTACACATCTGGAGTTACCACTTTTTAACACTGCTCCATAGCATTCCAGCAGCCTTCATTTCAACCACTCTTTGGAACAAAATGCCTTACACTCTCTTCTTGCAGCACTTGATTACCACACAAATCAAACAATCAAGAAACTAATCTAGAGTTTTTACTCAGCCAGGCATGAAATCACAGCCACTGAAAATGATTACTTCCTTTATTTTTCAGTGGGTTTATTTCTGTTTACTGGTGGTAGATGCAATACCTTTTGCAGTGCCTCTTCTGTTTTCTCAGGGTTTGTTTTAAGTGCTTGGGAAGCATCATTCATAGGTATGGGCATGAATCTCAAAGTATAATTCCTAAAGGAAAACAAAAGAAGTTATTTTTCAATAATAAAAGTAAACCTAGTTACTGTATCTCCTTAGGAAGAATAAACTAGAAGGGAGAAATAAGATACATCTAGCTCATCTGTGGAAGGTGAGAAGAGGAGGCTCAGGGCAGACCTCATTGCTGCCTACAACTACCTGAAGGGTGGTTATAGCCAGGTGGGGGTTGGTCTCTTCTCCCAGGCAACCAGCAACAGAACAAGGGGACACAGTCTCAAGTTGTGCCAGGGGAAGTATAGGCTGGATGTTAGGAGGAAGTTCTTGCCAGAGAGAGTGATTTGCCATTGGAATGGGCTGCCCAGGGAGGTGGTGAAGTCACTGTCCCTGGGGGTGTTCAGGAAAAGACTGGATGAGGCACTTAGTGCTATGGTCTGGTTGACTGGCTAGGGCTGGGTGCTAGGTTGGACTGGATGATCTTGGAGGTCTCTTCTAACCTGATTGATTCTATTCTATTCTAATCTGATTCAAAGGTACTAAGAATGTATTTGCATGTTTGTAAGTGGACTCGCTGCAGACATGCATGCTCCTTTTAGCTGCTAATTCTTCTTTGCCACTAGACTGAGGTGGAGGTTTTGAAAAGCAAAAAATACAACTAAATGACCTTCATACAGAAGGTTGGATTACTTTTTCCTATACCATAACAGAACAGGGAGTGTCAGAGCCCGCTGGCAATGCTATTACATCCGAGTTTAAATGGAAACATTCAGCAACAGACAGCGACTAAGAGCTTGAATTTTGGAAATTTACTATTTGATAACTTCTTGTGTTTACAACAATTTGAAGACACCTGCTGAATTTTTAATCAAAGCTGACAAAGCAAGCATAGATCTCCATGTTTATTTATGCAAGCAATTGTTCCCTACTTTTTACTCATTTCTTTGCCAAGTATTTCTGCAGCTTTCTGCAAGATGAGACTAAAGAGAGAGTTTTGGCCTTGATGACAAATTGTATTCAAACTCTGAGAATGCAAATCAGCTAGCTTGACACAGTGACATCTAAAATGCCACATGCAGCAGTATGTCCACACACTTCATCTGAAGAAGTGAAAACAAAAAAGCTCCCTGCTCTTTAAAACCTGGCAATTATTCTTTCAGTTTTCAATTAGACTTTCATTCCCTGCAAACACCTCCTCCTCCTTCAGCTTTCTGCAAACACTCCACTAAATGCCCAATCTCATTCCATCCAGAGCTACATACCTATGGTTGGAACTGTGCAGAGTCTTGAACCGGGGAAAGAACAACCCCAGGTATTAGTTGGGGACTGACCTGTTGGAAGGCAGAGAAGAGGAAAAGAATCTGGGGGTCCTAGCTCATGGGAGGTTGAACATGAGCCAGCAGTGTGCTCTTGTGGCCAGGAAGGCCAATGCCATTCTGGAGTGTATCAAAAAGGGTGTGGCTAGTAGGTCGAGAGAGCTTCTCCTGCCTCTCCACTCTGCCCTGGTGAGGCTGCTTCTGGAGTACTGTGTCCAGTTCTGGGCCCTCCAGTTCAAGAGAAACATAGAACTGCTTGAGAGAGTCCAGCACAGAGACACAAAGATGATGAAGGGAATGGAACATCTCTCTTATGAGGAGAGACTGAAGAAGCTGGGGCTCTGCTGCTTGGAGAAGAGGAGACTAAGAGGTGACCTCATCAATGTTTATAAATATATGATGGGTGAATGCAAGGGGGATGTAGCCAGGGTCTGCACAGTGATGCCCAAGGATAGAACAAGGGGCAATGGGTAGAAATTGAGGCATAGGAAGTTTTGTTTAACATAAGGAGGATTTTTTTTCCCTGTGAGGGTGACATAGCACTGGAACAGGCTGCCCACTGGGTTGTGGAGTCTCCCTCTCTGGAAATATTCAAAACCTGCCTAGATGCATTCCTGTGTGATTCTCCTCTGGCAGGGGGGTTGGACTGAATGATCTTTTGAGGCCACTTCCAGCCCCTGACATTCTGTGATAATGTGATTTCTGAGCACTTAGAAGTGGACCATTTCAATTGTGTCAACCCCATTTCCTTCACTAACGTACTAACTTCAGTGGGAGACAGTTACTGTGAAACTCTGTTCTCTCACCTCCTCTCCCATCAGTTGCTTACCATGTGAAACACAACTCTGTAGGACAGCAGTCTTTGGAACTGCCAAACACAGTAATTCCTCGTCAATACTACTCAACATTTTACCTTATATCTT
Source organism: Tricholaema leucomelas (assembly GCA_013400475.1). Taxonomy (NCBI): domain Eukaryota; kingdom Metazoa; phylum Chordata; class Aves; order Piciformes; family Lybiidae; genus Tricholaema lacrymosa; species Tricholaema leucomelas. The sequence goes on from WAAF01007540.1 coordinate 506,699, forward strand.
AATGGAAGATTTCAGTGTTTCTTCCCCAATGCAAACACAACACTATACAGCTCATACAGAGTCACTAAGGTCCCTGTGCTTCCACAGTGTCCAACTGCCTCACAGCTAGAAACATAACTTTTTTTTTCCCTACCTATCTTGGCCTTCAAAAGAACTGTGTAAACTCCACAGCCCCTCATTTAAAACTAACCACTGGATGGCTGGTTGTCAAAGATAATCAATCTCAAAGACAGATAATAATTGCACAATTTGCTGATTGCCTGAATACTACTTAGCAGGTGGGCTATTTATTTAGTTAAAAAGAAACAAAGGTAGGTTTCCCAGGACCTCTGCAGCTGATTGACATTTAATAGATCACATTCACTGAAATCTGTAATTGCCAACTCTCGTGCTAGCAATTATATGCTAAAAGCAGTTTAGTCAAAGGTTTATTGCACGCTCCCCCACGCAGAGAGGCATATGGAGGAAGAGAAAGAAAATGAAAGGCAAGGAGATTTCATGGACACACAGTCACAGAGTTCGAGCTTTTGAAGACCACTAGCCTATGAAACACTCTGTACTTGGTAACCTTCCAGACAGACAGGACTGTACTGGAACGCTACTGCATTGTCATCTAAGGATTAACCAGCTCTTAGGGGCAAAAACCCCAAGAATTTAAAGCTGCCTTTTCAACTTTGATCATCAGCACAGTATTTATCTTCACATTTCATTTTTCTCTGTTTCCTTTGAAGTCTAAACTACTCCTCCATTCTCCTTTTTATTAATGCTCCACTTGTCTCTTGTAACAGACTACATTTCTCTACCCATTCGATAATTCAGTAATTTCAGAACACATAACACATCAATACCCTCAGCAAAACATCTCTATTTAAAGGATGCTAAGTTTCAGAGGTGCTCAGAGACTAATAGATGTCTCAAAACTCTCCTGTCTCTCCTACATACAGCATGTGTGCATGTGTGATGGCAGCCCTACATTTCATCACATTATTTGCCTTGTAGTAAATTCTGCTCCATTCATGACTCTTTTCTGCAGTGAAGAATTTACTGCCTATTAAAAAAAAAAATAAAAGGAATATGGAAAAAGGAATAAGATCATCTGTTTTGCAAGCCTGGGCATGTGAATTTCATATCACTGCTAAGGGAATAATTAACTGCTAACAAACCCCAGCTATGCTTTAGAGCTTGACTCATTTCTTCATTTAGTCCATACAGGAAAAAAAAATCTTTTAGAAAAGAATATGAGGCTACACAGTTCTATGACAGAGCAGGCTCCGGGCTGCAAGGCACACAGAATGTTAGGGGTTGGAAAAGGACCTCCAGAGATCATCTGGTCCAACCTCCCTACCAAAGCAGGATCACCTAGGGCAGGCCACACAGAAACACGTCCCAGGTGGCTTTGAAAGTCTTTGGAGAAGGAGACTCTGCGTGTGCTTATTTTCATATTAAAATTGCAGAGTTACAGGTCTCTGGTCAATGGCCAGGCTGAACAGGATCCCCGCTGCTCTTAAAGCACTCCTGACTCCACAGAATAACCTCTCCACATCTTACATCAGCTGGCTGGGACACCTTTGGGGTACCTCTGCCAACAGCCATGCTCCTGGGATTTCACTGAAGGAACTATATCTTCACACTGCTATAAACAGATGAAAAAAGCTGGGAAGAGGGGAGGAAAAAAATCTCAATCTTTCTTTAGTCTGATTTATAATCTGACACAATGTCCCTCCAATTCTCCTCAGCTTCCTCCTCACATCACAAAAGCCTAGGCTGCTTCTTTTTTTGTGATTTAGTATATGGCTTCTTTTTTTTTAAGAACAAAATGAAAACAACACACAACACATATACTCCCAAGCATCTTCAGTCGATTTCATTTTGTTTTGATCAAGAGTTCTTTCCTGTGGAATACTGACAATTTCATGTATTTTTAGTAAACACATGGTGGAGGATGCTCTCAATATGCCTTTGAGATGGATTGCTTAAAGACTAATTGCCCGGGGAGGCGGTAGAGGCCCCATCCCTGGAGGTGTTTAAGGCCAGGCTGGATGTCCCAGGATGTAGGGTAGGGTGTCCCTGCACACGGCAGGGGGGTTGGAACTAGATGATCTTTGTGGTCCCTTCCAGCCCTGACTGATTCTATGATTCTAATTGTTTTCAGCCAGTATGGATACTCCATCTCCTGCAAGGTTAAAACTTTGTTGCCCGTAGCTTAGCTTGTGATATCATCAATGGTTTGAACAAAGTCAAAAAGCTAGAGGAGATATAAAATGAGATCAGCTTCCACGATCAATAAACTGCTATATTACACAATTATCTGTCCTTTTCTTTCTTTCTTTTTTTTAATGCTTAGATAATTTGCTTTGGCCTTAGGACTTCCTCCACCTTTCTATTTACTTATCCATGTGCTTCAGAACAGAGAACTCGATGCTAACCAGAAAACAAGCATATTTTCTTTTCTACCAGACCCTTTCCATAAATGCAACATGCTATTGCTCTCTAAAAGAGAAACGTCTGCAAGTTTACAAATAACCTTTGCAAATTATTATTCACTACTGTCAGTGGAATCACTTGAAGACAATTTGTTTAATTACATGTAATTTATATCATTTCCCTCATCGGTGCAACTGAATTTATTTTGAATTCAACTACGTAAACTGCAATGGTTTCAAAAACCAAGAAGCTTTAATAAGCTCTAACTTTATGACTCCTCCAAGGGGTAAGATACTCCCCTAAGTACTTACATGGTTTTGCAAGATGTCTTACCTAGAGAAGAGCAACTGAACATTACTGTGCCCTTCTAAAGAGCTCCTTTGTTTCTGTCTGAAGGACTTAATGACATGAAGCAACTGAAACTGCTGCTTAATTTAAATCTGCAATTTTTCCCTCTTCAGAACTGTAATAATAACATATAATGAAATGTGATAGAGACAGAGAGAGATGAAAGTCATTTAGCATCTATCGCTGGTAACGGCAACTGTGAGTAAGCTGAAGGAAGCAAAATGACCCAGACCAGAGCAATTATGAGAAACAACTGCAGTTCTGAGATCATCACTATTAGTTTCAACTTGCTGGGGGAAAGAAAAAAGTCAGACCACCAAGGCATGCTTCAGTAATTTTCTGTTATTATATACAGCTTCATTCACTGACTAGAATAGAAATTCTGCATGCTATCAACACAAGAGAATGAAGAAAAGGGAAAATGTTCTCAAATTCAAGATCCTAATGCTAACAGCAAAACTCAATGGCCTTGATGCTGATAGCAGAGTACGGATGAAAGAGACGTAAAGCCTTTTCCCATCCTTTTGAAGGATGTGAAGTCATAGATTTTGCTTTAGATTAAGCACCCTGATGTTTAAAATTGAGAGCACTCAGCATCTTCAGATCACACAGACTGTGGTGAGAACTACAGCTGCTCAAATCATTTAAGATCTAAGTCTCTGGGCTCTTCATCAGTCATTCAGTTGCTTGAGAACTTACTTTTCCAGTGCCACAGCTATGTCCTGGAAACCCTGTGCAGTGATGTTATTCTTGTCCCATATAACAGTTCTGAAAAGTGAGAGGGAGAGGAAATAAAGAAAGTTAAACAAGAGCCACTAAATAAACCTGTATTTAAAACTTTGCAGGTTGAAATAACATAGTGTTGTAAGCTGAAAACTGTACAGTGGAAGGTGACATTTTAAATACCTGTCTTTAGTTATATGCTAAAAACACTGAAATGACAGAAGGACAAAGGTGGTACACACTTAAGTTCCCCTTAAAGGGGACTCCTTTCTGTGCTTCCCATCACTGACACTGAAATGTAACTTTGCTAAAATACAGTTAAGAGAAAGATTTGGTGATAAAATTCCAGCTTTTTCCAGCAATGGCATCAAAAATAAAGCTCAAATGTTTGCTTTTGCAAGCTCACACTGAAACCCAGGAAAACTGCAGTAAGAGATCAATCTCTGTTCTACACAGGCTATATGGATACAGTTACAGGAAAAGCTATTAAAAAGCAATCATGCTGACTGGTGGTCAAAACTTGCAGTCTATCATATAATCAATCCTGTGCCAGCTCATCACATGTTGCTATGATCCCATATGCAATGTAACTGGCTGCCATTACGAGCCATTAGGATAGGTGCATAAATTGTAGCTCTTTTGAATACACAATTGTGATAGGAGTGTTCCAGCCTTCCCCTTCCTCCCCCAGTTTAGATTACTCAAGCAGACTGCCTGGCAATTTGTGAACACATGTTCAAAAAAATCTCATTAGTAGTCAGAAGAGACAGTCAAGCAGATAAATCTTGCTTGTGCAAGAGCTCTAGTTGTAGCTGTTCTTTTAAAAAAGCACCATAAAAAGAAGCAAAGATTTCTGGTGTTCAAAAAACCAAGCAACAACAACAAAAAAGAAGATAGATGGCAGGGTTTCACAGGTGTTGACAGCAGAATTATCTTCTTAGTTTTCAGATGGCAAGATGGAGATAAGGAAGAGATGAAGAGAGATTCTACACCCACTCTGCAAAGATTAGATATTTATATTGGGGTCAAATGTGGGATATTTTGGTCATCAGAAAGTGTGTTTATATTTCTACCCTGGTGAGATTCTATAACTTTTTAAGCAGAGCCAGTTACCATTGCATTATTCAGCTTGTAATCACATCACAGACTGTGGTGATGTTCTGTCAGCTGTGATATTCAATGCACTATGAAACATTTCAGCTTGCCATCCTGAAAGCTGTTAAGGCTTTATTTCTTCAGAGATAGTGGTCATTTCAGGTTAACTCAATAAACCTAAGCCACCTCTCTAGTGTTTTCTTGACATTTTCAATATGCAGTCTGGGCACAGCAACACTGCCATCAGGATCCCTGCTGCTGAATAAAATAGCCAGGACTAGTCTGGGGTATTTTTTAACCTTCCAGGGAACAAATGCTTGGACACCAGGCACAAAGTGGTCTCTTCCCACAGACAATAAACTGAGAAAGGTTCATCTGCACAGTCTGACAAGAACGAGGACTGAGGATTAACTCTCCTGATGGTCACACTTAAAAGGGCCCCATCCAGATTCAAGCTGAATTTACTGTTTGCTAACCACATGCTGGATAGAAAAAAGTGATACTCGCAAGACATCAGTGCCAGACACGTGCTAAAAAGCAGTGAAGTTGTCACAGGCAGCTGAAGTTGCAAAGAAGAGATGCCAAGGTCCATCAGCACTGTAGGCATGGGAAAGGGCAAGAAGGGATGGTCCATACTGCTACCCATTCTGAATTCCACAGGTGCTTATAACTTGCACAAATTGATACTCCAGAAGACAAATAGTTTACTTTATTTTCCCAACTGAGTATCAGAATTTCATGTGCTGGGAAGGCCTCCAGTTGAAGAGAGCAAAACAAAGTGCAGTGGCTAAGCACTGTAACAGCATTCCCAGAGACACTGCAGAATGCCTGCGTTTGGGGATCTCAAAACCTGCCTGCACAAGGACCCGGACAACCTCATTATAGCTTTAAAGTTGGTCATGCTTTGGGGAAGGACATTGGATTGGATGCCATTCAGAGCTCTGTAACAAGATCACCTTTTTTTCCCCTGTGATTCCAGGAAATGTTAGAATTATTTTGCTCCCACAAGAAGTCTTTCTGTTTAAATTCAGAAAATTAAATTTTCTCTAATTTTAGTTAAAGAAATGTTTTTGAAAATTTGCTTACTTTCTTTGGGGCTTTTTTTTTTCTTAAGAAAGAGTTTTTTTTAAAGAAAAAAGGATGAGAATCTTTCCCAATGGAGACACAATAAAGTGGCTGTACCTGGAAGGGTTCTGAGGAGCAACAGCTTGAGAATAACCCAACAACTTCAGTATTATTAAGCCATTCTATCTTTTACTGCAAATCTGTTCCCCTTACCTGAGCTTGGTGTTTATCTGTAGAGCTTTCGCCAGCATCTTTGCTCCCATATCTCCCATGGCATTTCCACTAATATCTACTTTTGTAAGAGAAGTATTGCTGCCCAGGGCATTAATAATGATGGTGACCTCAGTCTTCAGCTTGGAATCTGCGAGGGACAATGACTGCAGAGGCTGCGGAGCATGGAAAAAGCAGTGATAAACAGTAACCAATAATGCATTCGATTCCTCAAACATCAACCAAAATAAGTTACAGGTTCCCTGAGCTCTTAGAAACAGCAGTAAGCATGACAGAGTTATTTCTGTTGGCCACAGATCCTAAAATATATGAAAACCCTGCAACAAAGTATAGCACCAGTGTCAGTCATGCATACACAGAAACTGCCCCTAATTTCCTGTGTCCTATTAAGTACAGAATACAGTTGGAAACTAAGAAGAGGCAAGACAGCAACAACCAGCTTTTGAAGACAACCTCAAGTGTCCATTGGGGTTTGCTTAACCAGCACACTTCCCTGCCAGTAAGAAATAAAAATATCTAAACCCCTCCTCTTCATCTCCAAGGGCAGATTGGGATCTGAGGCATTGTTAAAAGAAAACTGATTCCTTGAAACTGTTTTGTTATTGTTATTTCAACTACAGCCATGATTTTGCATATCTGCTCCTTCAACTAAGGACATGGACATTTGGTAAGAAAGAGATAGAAAAAAAAAAGCAACAGGTGTGAACTTAAAACCAGCAAGAATATCTGTTCAAATGAGTAAGTCAATGGATATTATTCACTGTGGTGTTCTGACACCTGTGATTGCAATATCTTTATATTTAAAAAACAAAGAAACAAGTGACATAGTGTTAAGTTGAAGCTACTTTATTTGGCTTTGGCAGGTCAGACTAACATTTAAAACCAGCTCTTTTAAAAACGTCTGTATTCCCTCCATTCTCAGTGTCCAACACTCATCAGCAGGACCTGAAGAACGCCAATCTATCCACAGCCATACCTTGCAGAGGTATTACAGCTGCTAAAATTGTAATCTGTCTTTGCTTACATAGGAGAACTCCAAAAAACACTTCCCTGGCTCAAGTGAGAGTTCATTTAGAGGAGTGCATTGCCGTTATACTTAGGCACATATTGGAGGATTAATTTTAGTAGCCTCAAAATCTCCAAATTATCAGTATGGAAAAATCAACATATCTTAAGGATGAACCATGGCATTTCCCTTAGATGTCTAAAGGTTAAATTAATACAAATAAACCAGTTGAACCGTGCACACCTTTTGGGGTTCAAGACGCTTGTGTGGCACCTGCTATACATGAGGGCTCTTGCCGCCAGGCACCACTGGATTATAGCAATAACCAAACACTTGTAACAATAAGAAATGCACTTACAAATGAGAAAATGCATAAAAATTTGGAGGCACAGCAGGTTTATAATTAAAAAGTCTAACAGTAACACAAGCCACATGCTGGTTTTATTTTAAATGGAAGTTATCAAATTACTATGTTAATGTCCTTAATCTGCCTGGGTTTCTCGGCTTTATTACATTACGTACCCTGAAGAATATTAGCATTGCATTAGAATGGCACTAAGAGCTTTTGGCACAAGTTTGAGAAGACCTCCTGTGACATATTCACAGAAAAGCAGCACCACAAAGTATTTGGACAGAAATTGCCAATAAGTTTCTGAAAGAGAAGTTTCTTCTCTTTCTCATGTGTCAATTTCTAAAGTGTCATTGAAGTAACTTAGCTGGAAGTGCTCCCTCCCACATATCAATTTTCTCCATCTCAGGTATCCTCTAGGAAATGGTATCACATGTCTTGCATTCCAATACTCTGACAAAACAATATACATCTGAAAACACTTCTGCACTGTTTTCTGCAAAGGATTGACACCTACATATCACTACTACCACATATGAAATTGGCATATAGGATAGTAAAGCACCTGCCATACTAGCAATGTCTGAATTGGATGAACTGCTGGTTTTCTTGCACAGCTATCCTTGTCATTTACTCAACGAGCAAGAGCCAAAAATCTCAGGACACCCTTGGTGTCCTGAGTGTGATCAGAACATAGCTGTAGGATTAAGCATACAAGCTGCTAAATAGTAATTCAATTACCTGTTGCATTAAACAAAATAACCAAACAAAACCAAATGCCAAAAGCAAATCCTCCACAAGCAGGGACAATACTCTATGTAGCCTACAGGCATTTACTTCCTTTAACTACTTAGTACTTTCAGCTGGATATTGAGAAAACTGAAGTCTGATGAGGACTTCAGTGTCCCTGTTGCAGAAAAGAGGTACTTGGCCAACACAGTGAAGGTGTTTTAATACAATCTGATTAAGGGAGAGAAATTCTTAAACAATAGGATTAGAAACTGTATGATTTTATACAATCATATCAGAAGTCATGCTTCTGCTGGAAAAGTTAAGAATCGAATCGAGCTTACATCGTTCACCTGTGATCAAAAATGCCCAACCCTCCAACAAACACTGAACTAAGAACTAAAGATCTTGATCACTGCAGCAATTGTCTGCACCTCTGTAAGTAACGGTCCACTCTACCTGCAGTGTAGCATTTATTTTTGCAAGAAGAAATGAAATGGCACACTAAGCCTACAGCTTCAGGCACTTCCTGCAATACTCAGTGTTATAGCCTGCACAGTACAATGTCTACTTGGAAAGAGAAAAAAACATGAACCAAACTCTAAATATTACATTCTTGTATATATTAAATGGCTGGCAATATTTTGCTGCATAGGTTACCACTGCTACTTATTAAATTGTGCAGAGTTACATTTGTATCTAGCTGTACTTTTACAGTCGTAAAATCAAGCTACTGATTACTTAAATCATTTTACTCATGACTCAAATCTATTTAAAGTGTGTGCAAACATGTGAAGAAGCATTTGGCAGATGTCTAATTTAAATTAAAGCCTCTTGTTTCAGCTTTCCAGGCAGACAATGTATGGTCCCCAAGCTGTACCAGTCTGCGGGCAAAACTGACCCAAGTTATATGCTTAGGGTCTCTCCAATTCTACCTTTACTTTTAACCTTCTTGTAGCAGTAAATACCTAGTAGATGCAGAACAAGAACCACTCCATTTAGGATTCAAAACCAAAGCAGAATAACTAGAAGCTTATAAGAATTTTCTAACCACTGTACTATACTAAATCAGAGCAAGGACCATCCAGCTATCTGCAACACATACTTTTCCCATGGTGCTACAGAATCTCAACTCTTTAGCTGCTAGGAAATGGTTCAGATTGATCTTTGGCAACTGACAAAACGGAAACAGAGGAGATTCCTTCACTGCAAAGGATTAACAAGAGAAAAGAACAAGAGGAAAGAATGGACAGGTTAAGACCAAGAGAATCTCATGCTGTATGCCAAAGGTGAATGTGCACCACAAATGTCACACAGTTGTTTTAAGTACCTAAATAACATAAATTTTTGGTGGATTATTTCACTGTAATGTTCCTAAAAAAAAAAAAAAAAGGATGAGACTATGAAGTATTCTGTAGGTTATCTGAAAAAGTAAGAATTTCAGAAGCACAGCTGACCACTGGGCTGTGGCAAAGGCAGAAAGTGGAATGATGGCTGACAAGAAGCTGGAGCTGATGATGCAAAGAAGGGTGAGCTGGATCATACATCCAGAATTCATCAGCTCTATCTTCCCTTTTCTGGAAGGTTCAAAAACAAAAGCCAGGAAAGGTAATCAGAAAGCAGTAACACTTAATAAAGACTATAAGATAGAAGCTGGAATTTTCCCTCCTGCAAATAGATAATGTGATCAGGATAGTCATAAATAGGGAAAAAAACACCATAGTAGAATATATGAGAAGACTGTTCAGACACAAAAAGGAAGAGAGTGTGGTGAAGAGTCTCTGAGTAGGGAGAAATGTTCACCTGCAACAGAGCAAAGGGATGAAAGAAACTGAGGGGGAGAAAAAAAACAAAACCTAAATTACATTTGCTTCTGATTAATCTGGTTTGACATAAGAGTCTTCAGGATACAGGGCAGGACACGAATATCCAAAAAGAAGCAGCAGGTACTGTCTGATTAAATGATACCACCCATCAGAATGGTATCAACAGGCAAAGAAGAGAAGGGGGAAACCAGCCCTGCACCATCCCCTTTATAGGCAGAATATGAGAAGGTGGGCACACAGTGCAAAATTGAAAGGCTAGTTTGGCATAAGAAGCAATGCAGTGATCTACCAATACAGTTAGCGTGATGCCCTGTGTGACTTGTGCGACTCTGTGTGATTTACTATTTTCATGACAGGCACTAACTCAATGAGAACCATCTCAGATACCCATATGCAGCACTTCACTAACACTGACAGCCCATGTTTTAAGGAATAAGGTGAGGAGGCTGGCAAAGAATCAAAAAAAAAAAGAAGTATCTCTAATCACTAATTCAAATTAAGTGGCCACAAAGTGAAGACAGGAGTAGTTTAACAAATTACTTCAAATACAAGTAAAAAGATGAACACAGAACAAGGGCCTAATGACTTTTTAATGGAAGAAGGCATCGGAAACCCTGTTAAAAACCACTCCAGTGAATTTCAGGGTGCATACACAGATGGGAGGAGAGAAGCAAGCAGTTAGTGTGGAGACCATGAACTTGGAGGTGTGACAGTAAAGACAACAGGAATAGCAAATGAAGTGTACAGTCAGTTATTTCTGGAGAATGAGCTAAGTGGAGCTTGCTTGTTACTTGTATGAGGAATGAAAGGGAAATACAGGACTAAGAATAGAGGAATAAAAATTGGCAAACGTGAGAGTAAGAGTGCATCTTAAATAAGATTCCCTTACAGCCAACTAGGATGTCAAGTAAGGCAAGAACACAAACCCAACCATGAAAGTCTTTTAGAACCAAGAGAGAGGGTGGAGATGAAAAAAGTGGGCAAGGATCCCAGCAAGGCTCTCTGAAAGGGTTTTATGAAATTGCTGCAGCGGCTAATGCACTAGGAGAAGTAAAGAACAGCACAGTGAACAGTTTATTTGCATCTTTTGAAGGAGAAAGGAGTTCTGGGAGGTGACTGAAAAGATTTTTTCATTGTATCAGGAAAAAAAAAAAAAAATCCATGCTAATACCCAAGAACAGCTATCAGGAAATAGTGCATTTGAATAATGCAAAACCCAAAAAATAAAATCTCTGTTACTGAAGGAGTGCCATCACCCACAGAACACTACTGTTGCCATCTCCTGTCAGGACACAGAAGTTTGGAAAAGTTGTGCCCATAGGGCTGTATAATTTGCATCTAAAAGCAGTTAGGTTCAATTTCAAATTCATTATCTTCCAACGAGCAGAGATCCCAGAACTGTTTTAAGAAACATTTACCTACATGCTTCACATAATCCAAACTAATGTTTCGAGAAAATAAACCCCCAAACACAGATGAGTCCGTGGGAGGATCATGATCATATTTTAGGCAGCAAATTAACACAGTGAAGAACATTATCAGAAATGGAATGTGAGGAGACAAATACACATGATGATAGTAGGCATAAAGATACTCACTGAATCCTCGTCTTGAATCATCTGAACTAAATTATCAAGTACTGGAGTGAGATTTCTGAGGGAAGAAAAGTTAGGAAGGTGGTGAAATCAGCAGCTTCTCCTCATTCATTCTCTTGTTATTTAGAAGCAAGAAAAGCCTTACTTGGATTTCATGTTGTTAAAGTTTTTGCCTAACGCCAAGTGTCTTATCGATCGGTTTTTACTAAGCCAGACTACCAGAGTTGAGAGATCAGATTCTAGGCCTGTAAAGAATCAGATTAGATTAAGAATTAAAATACATTTTCACAAAAGACCCAGACAGGGTCCAATTACCAATGCTATATACATTCGAGTAATTACATCAGTGTCCTAATTTCCAAGAGCTCTACAGACATTTCCATTCTTCTATTTTAAACTTCTTTTCTCCTTTTTCACCTCTGTTATTCTTTGACAACAGATGCCTCTTCTAAAATGAGCCATTTCAATCTCTAACCCAAGGAGCCATTGAGGCACCTCTCAGAAACACACAAGAGAAACACAGTCCCTTATCCATAGTCCCACCACTCAAAGGTAGTTCCTCACACATTGTCAGGCAGAATTTAAAGTTCCTTGGAGAATTCTGAGACCATGTTAACTGCTACTTAATCTTAGCAGAACTGTGCACCAACGAGGTCTCAAAGTCTTAAAGTGTAAAAAAGACTAACATAACAGTTAGGAATAAAATGACCTGGTAAACAAGCCATATTTTATTCTAGTCCTGAGTCAGAAAAATAACTGGCAGTAGTACTGTATTGCCAAACTAGTGGTGTATTTGAAGTCATTAGATTACAATGACCTAGGACTCAGTTCCACAGGATAATTTAGATGTCGAATATCTTATTTATAGCAATAAATCTGTTAACATAATTCAGCTGAGTCAGTAGCTCCCCAAAGCTTTCCACTTGCCAATCTATCCCACTCTTCTGGAGCATTTGACTGTACTAGGAATCTCTTTCTGAATTACTTCCACACTTGGCTGTTATGAGAGGGAGACTCAGTGAATTCTCCGATTCCATACATCTACAATTTCAGTTTGCAAGATAAAATCCCACCTGGTATTCCTAGCTATGAAGTAGTGCTTCTTTTCCAAAGACTAAGAATTCACTGACATGAAGCTGGCTGCCCGTTTGCTCCAAATTTCCCTCTTGCTTCTTTAGTACCAAGACCTCACCCTCATTCTGTATCTGCCCTTTCCCTTTCCCCTTTCACTACGTTTCTCACTTAGCTTCTCATCCTCTTGTATATCAACCCATTTGCCTCTACAGCTAATAAGATGCTGCCATCAATTTATTCTGTGTTACATTTATCTCAAACAGTATACATTTCTGAGGGTACAGTCAGTCTATAAACATTTCTCATCAACTTCATAGCAGTAAGAGTTCTTGATCTGAGACATTTGCATAATCAAAACGGCCAATGATCATAAACCAAGAATTACTATCCTCGATTACACTGTGAGCTGAAAGAAAATGCCTTGCTCAGATTATGGACGTGCACGACCCTCTGATTCCTGTTCTGTGTACTTACCATTGTCTGAAATATCTAGGCTGGTGATATTGTGTATTTCTGCTATGCATCCTTCCAAGACTTGTGCACCTCCTGATCGTAACTAGAGACAAAACATGATCCGTTTTTGCAAACTAGTTATGTTTTCAAGATCACAGAAAACAGTGGTAGGAGCTTTGGGAATACAGAAGGCACCACCAGCAGTAAAATCAGCAGCAACAGAAGTTACAGACATCAACATGACAGCCTATGTACACATTCCTATTGCTGCCATCCTTCCTTCTCATTATTTACATATAAATGAAAAAATGGGAGACTGTCTCAAAATTACTGCTCAGCAGTTAAATCAGGGAAGGATTTAAATGGTGCAGACACAACAAATCTTCTAGCACTTGTGTCAGACAACGACTGCAGGAGTTTGATGCAGGTTCTCCTCACGAAAAGGTCAGAACATTTACAGCAGCCAGTAAGAAAAAGAAATAAACTAAGACTAGCCTATAAGCATGCCACACACTTGAATTCTACTTCAGTCAAGGCTTATAGCGAGCATCCTTGTTTCAGCCCAATGTTAAGGTGCCCGGATCAAAGATGAGCAGCAAATTAATGAAGCCAAATAATTTCCCTGTCATTTTAGCCCAATGTTAAGGTGCCCAGATCAAACATGAGTAGCAAACTAACAAAGCCAAATAGTTTCCCTGTCATTTTAACTCTAATAGCAAAATGGCCACAGGAGATCATAATCAAGAGAAATCAGTAATGTATTTTCTTCTTATTTTTTAAAATAGGCATAAATAGCAAGAACAACAGAAATGTCTAGATGAGAATGATCAATTATTATATCATTCAGAGAAATATCGGGATTTAATGAAAATAAAGAAACAAACAATGAAACCACCTAGGGGAAAACGTCAACATTAAGAATTGAAGTTATCAAAACTCACAAACTTACTTACTGATGCCACTGAACTAAACAATCCAACTTTTTTTTTTTATTTTGAATAAGAAAAAAAAAAAAAAAAAGAAAAAAGAGAGCCTATTTCATGCAGTTACTCAAACTATATAAAGTGTATTTCACTCTAGAAAGTTCCCCCAGAAAGATTTAAGGAAAAGAGGGGGAAAGTTCTACAAAAATTGATTTTTTGTGTTTTCTGTTTTCGCTTTCCTTGCTTCAAAAATCACAGAAAGCTCTTTCAAACACAAAATAGCCTTTTCACCACCTGTGCATAAAAACTGAGTAGCACTTCATTTAGTTGACTTATATGGATAACTATTCTGAATCAGCTTGCTGATATTTCTGTGAATAGTCTCTTGTATCCTATATTTATCCTATAACTAAGGAACCACAAATGTCTTCAGAAGTATTAAAAAAAAAAAAGACAGAAACAACCTGTTCAAGGCAGGGTTGGACGTGGCACTTGGTGCCATGGTCTAGCCTTGAGCTCTGTGGTAAAGGGTTGGACTTGATGATCTGTGAGGTCTCTTCCAACCTTGGTGATACTGTGATACTGTAACCAACCCTTGATTTTCCACTTCTTAGAAAGGCTGAGATATGAGATTGATTAAGAAGCAGCTCAACAACTTGGCCAGAGCATTTAAAGAACAGTGGAGAAGGCTAAGAGGGGGTTTTATTCACATCCATAAATATCTGAGGGGCAGGTGTCAAGATGAAGGTGCCAGTGTCTTTTCATTGGCGCCCAGTGACAGGACAAGGAACAGCAGGCACAAGCAAGAACACAGGAGGTTCCACCTCAATATGAGGAGCCAGTGAGGGTGACAGGGCACTGGAACAAGCTGCCCAGAGAGGCTGTGGGATCTCCTTTGGAGATACTCAAAACACAGGTGGATGCATTCCTGTGCAGCCTGCCCTAAATGACCCTGCTTTGGCAAGGGGGTTTGACCTGATCATCTCTAGGAGGCCACTCCAACCCCTAACATTCTGTGATTATACTCACAACAGAATCCAAATGCTTATCCTATATATATTTTGAAGGTTGAAACGGACAATTTTCCAGGAGCAGCTTTCAGCCTGGTACCAATAACTATACTCAAATTCTTAAGTAGACAAATGTTTCATGTGCACAAATGGTGATAGCTATTTAATCTGAGAGTGATGAAAACACCTTGACTTGTAGGATCAAAATGCATTGCAACTATATTAAAATAATATTTAGTATTTTTAAAAGCAGAGATTAATTGAAGAGTTATTTGTCAACAAGGACAGCGATAATGAAAACAAAAATTAACACATCTCCAATGTCTCCTGCACGAAACACTTCTGAGAGTAACAAATAGAAGCTCTTCTCCAGAAAATGAGGAACAATCTTTCAACAATTAAAAATGCCAAGTGTGTTCAAAGCTACAAGATACCAATATGGGAAATGTAAATAAAGCTGCTTATTGCTTTAATAATTAAGGTAAAGCATGGAAGGTACTTACACAGTGACCAAGCTACGGGAAGCAGAAGGGAAAAGAGTGCAATACATCAGTTCTGAGTAGGTAGGAATAAAAATGTAGTTTTCATAGTAAAAATCATAGTAATAAAAAAACAACCAAACAATATAAAATGATTAAGCTTGGTGTTAATATACCAGAAAATTAAGGAAGCAAAAGAGAAGTGGTAGGAGAGGGAAGGAACAGAGAGATTTATCAGAGTTGTGTATGGCTTGCTTGATGTAGGAAAAGCTGAGGCATCAGCTTTCTACCCTTCTAAAAAGTTCATGCTTGTAAGAACCGGCTGTAGGGCAGGTCACTAGCTCCACGTTTCCCACAGCTCTGTTTCTGGGTACAGATTAGCCTGCATAGCCCAGAGAGCCAAGGAAAGGTGGAGCAAGACCTTGCAATGCTGTCTCCAATTAAAGTACTTCTAGATCCTGGCACATCAGCTCACTCCACGAAGGAAGCATAACAAACTTCTTTCCAAAGCACATGAGAATTGATAAACCTCAGTAACGAGAAAAAATGCTAAGGGAATGATCTAAGGAAGTGCTGTTAGTTTGGAGGAACTACCTATAGGAATGCAATAGAGTTGGGCATGATTCCCTCATTCCTTTCTGTCATTAAAATCAACCATGACCACATATGCTTTAGTGTCCAATTAAGCCAATCAAAGGGCTTTTCCATATCCCGTTCCAAGGGTTACTTAATGAAAGGGCAGTGTTTTCCCTCTTGTCAGTCCTTGATGATTTAACATGCTAATTTTCACTCTCATTACTTATGTTTATGTTTTATTGATTTATTCATTTAATGTTATAATTACAGGACTTTGTTTTTGTTACTTTAATCACTCCTCCCTTTTTCCTCCCCCCCCTCTCAAAGAGAAATTATCATCTGTCTGATCTCTCTACTCCGAAGTCAAAAGCATGTGTACATGACATGAAAGCTTTTTTATTTGGAATTTGCATGTAGTGCTCTTTAAAGTAATACTATTTTCAAAAGAGTATAAAATATCAAAACCAAACCATGAAGTGAACTGACAATGATACCTTTTTTCCTTCATAAGGAAATTTGTGCACATTCCAAAAGCAATCAATCACAAACCTAAGGCAAGGGCACTTCAATATGTTCATCAGATTTCATGTTTTCTACTTGAAGCAAAACCATTGCATTTGAAAGTCACTTCTAGAACAGTTAATACTTAGGTGATGGAAAGATATGCTTAATGAGTGAGAGGGGGTTTTTTTGAGCTTAAAATGGAAAGCCAGAGAAGGCCTGAGTCAAACTAAGTTGGTTCATGTTATTTTTTCAAAGTGTCCACTAGTTCTCTATGTAGCTTTGCCTCATTGGCTACCCTGGGTCATAGCTGACCTTTTGCCATAAGCTGTAGCCACACAGGTATCATCCTGCAAGAACATGGACAATCCTGAGTGCACAAATTCCACAGCAAAGCATAGAGAAGCAAGAGCAAACAAGATCAAGCAAAATTCTAGGTGTCAAAAACGTTTTCATTTATTCCTGAGATATTTAAAACCATTTGTGCAGTGTCTCTTACGCTAATGACCTTCTTCAATCAACTTTTAGCAGAGTTCTCTATTGGCTTGAACTAATTGATTAGGAAAGTAGAATTTCTCTTCAGGTTAAAAAGCAAATCTGTAGAAGTGGTAACACTGGTTCTGAAAACAATCAGACCTCAGACATGCCTTCAGGCCATGCAGCTTCCTGCGACCCATTCAGATTTGGGCACTCTGGAAAGTCTTGCTGCAGTGTCCTGAGTAATCACAGCAGCAGAAAGCAGAAGCTGCCAAGCAGTAGAAGCTGTCAAGTATCTAGAACAGGAACACTGCAAGGAGAGTTTTGCCAGTCAGATCCTTGAACCTCTGTGTTCACTATTTAGGATGCTCTAACACATGACAGTTGATTGTTACCATAATTGCTTCTCTCAGTCCTACCTTTCCCACAACTTTTTACTACAGAGGAAGAATATCTCTCCCAGTGGATTTCACAGAACTCAAACTCCATATAATTTGCATTTTTTTAAACACATCCTGATAAATATTCCTTACCTCACAGCTACTGAGATCTAAAGACACCTCCTTCAGGTTGTGATTGCAAGCCAGGCCTAATAAAAGCGCTCTGAAAAAGATCAATTTAAGAACCATTACAAAGAAAAAGAGAAAAGAAAAAAGGGAGCATTACATCATCACCTAAGTGATCACAGGTTAACACACTTACAATTAAAAAAACACATTCAAAACAAATCCACACCAGCTGAGCAGTTAATGCCTAAATGCCAACAGCAGCAGAAATGTGCCACAGTTACAACACTCCCAGCATTAGAAACCACAGGGATGCGAGGCTGCAAACTGCAAAGCTAATTATACATCAACATCTAACAATATTCATCACTGATTAATCTTCTTCAGTGTTTGTCTTCAAAGACCATGAAATGATTACAAAAGGAGCGTTCTGTAGTATGACTCTAACTCTGATTTTCAAGTTGAGGAAAAAATTAGGGTTTTGATATGTGCAAGATTCAGCAGAGCCAGCCATTTCAGCCAGGCACAGTGCCTCTAACACTCAAACGCTGGATCATGTTCAAGTATCTCACAATTCTCCCCTTCTGCAATCCAATACATATTTACAGATTCTAAAATGATTTTCCCAGACAATGGTATCCTTTGTCTTTAGACAGAGAGGCAGACAAGTGCAGCAATGACTGACAATGGCTTTCATAAATCGACCTTTAAAGCCTTGCAGAAGTTTGTTCTCACTTATAAAACTTAGTACCACATTTGCATTAATACTATCAAATCAGAAAGCACAACAGCATGTGTCTTAGGAAGCAAACACAATCTGTGTATACCTTCTAGTATCTTTAGAATAGATGCTGCTTTGAATTAGTAATTGAACAGAGAAACAGAAGGACTTTCTTCCCAAACTTCATTTCAGCCAAAAGCAACACACCAGAACCCAAATTACTGATGCATGGAGATAAGAAACAATCCATTTTGCTGAGGCATTTGCCTACATACTTGCTATGCAAGTGGTGTATAAAAGCCATACATAAAATGTACGTGCCCTGGGAGAGGTTTTTCATTTAATTCTGCCTTACAGGTAAAACTCTTAATCAGACTTTTGCTCTTAAAAAAAAAAGGCAAGTAATTTGAGCTTATTTACTTCTTAACCTATTTATATACAGACTGTGGAAAGGGAAAAAAAAAACAACCAACAAAAAACAACCATGGAAGCTTTGCAACAGTTTTTATCGTTTATACATACTTATAGTGTTTTCTTGGAAGAGACCTTCGAGATCATCCAGTCCAACCTATCACCCAGCCCTGTCCAATCAACCTGGTTGATTCTAAGGAACTAGATCATGGCACTAAGGGCCTCATCCAGTCTTTGTTTGAACACCTCCAGGGACAGTGACTCCAACCACCTCCCTGGGTAGCCCATTCCAATGGCAAATCACTCTCTCTGACAAGAACTTCCTCCTAATATCCAGCCTATACATCCTCTGGCACCACTTGAGACTGTCTCCCCTTGTTCTGTTGCTGGTTGCCTGGGAGAAGAGACCAACCCCCACCTGGCTACAACCTCCCTTCAGGTAGTTGTAGACAGCAAAGAGGTCTGCCCTGAGCCTCCTCTTCTCCAGGCTAAATAACCCCAGCTCCTTCAGCCTCTCCCCATAGGGCTGTATTCCAAGACTCTCACCAGCCTTGTTGCCCTTCTCTGGACACATTCCAGTATCTCAACATCTCTCTTGAATTGAGGAGCCCAGAACTGGACACAGGACTCAAGGTGTGCTCTGAACAGTGTCGCGTACAGTTGAGTACGCTCCTTGTCTGTTTCCTTCCCAAAACCACTTTTATTCAAAGTTAGTCTGGCTGCTGCTACCTTTGCATAGAGCCTCCTAAACATTTTGAGGTAAAATAAAAAAATACAGTGCAACCATGGAAAAATATAGATTAAAAAAAGAGATGCAGTGCTGCTTCAAACTGATTCTCTTCACAGGAAATAAAAGGCTTGTTTTTTCCCCAGCCTCTTTCCTATAAACTCATCTTCAGAAAACCTCATGGTTTCTTAATTTTTGTTGTCATGAAAAGTCACCAGCATTCAAAGGCACTAAACACTGACATAACTGTACTTAGCTGCTGTCATACATATGGCAAGGTGTGGAAAGGTCTTGTCAACTGTGCTAGATGCAGAATACAAAAACTGGCCTTGTAATTAGCATCTACATGAGAAGCATATCAGAAACTTGTCTTGTTGTAGCACTGACAGATCAAAACACAATTTTTGGCAGTGTCTGTAAATGAACAAAAATGCCAGCATACACTTAAACAGGGAAAAAGAGTATAAATTGCCTCACTCAGTTGAGAAAAAAGACAGAAAAAAAAAAAAAGAAAGGAACAGAGGAAGGAACAGAGGAAGGAACAGAGGAAGGAACAGAGGAAGGAACAGAGGAAGGAACAGAGGAAGGAACAGAGGAAGGAACAGAGGAAGGAACAGAATGTCGATTGTGATGAAACATTAATGACATTCACTAGGTACAAGGACTAAAAGTACCCCTTCTCCACCCCACTATGTGGTATCCTCTCAGATGATCTTTATTAGCAAATCTCTTCCCTGATAGACACACTATTTGCAAAGGCCTGTGGTGACAGAATGAGGGGCAATGACTTCAAACTAGAGAAGAGTAGATTTACATTGGATGTTAGGAACAAGTTCTTTACTATGAGAGTAGTGGAACACTGGAACAAGTTGTGGTCCCATTCCTAGAGAGATTCAAGATGAGGCTCAACCGGGCTCTGGGCAACCCGATTTAGTTGAGGATACCCCTGCTTACTGCAGAGGGGGTTGGACTAGATGACCTTTTGAGGTCCCTTCCAACTCAGACCATTTTGTGATTCTGTGTGATTATGTGGAAGGCTTGACACACATTAACACATCCACCACTGTACGAGAAAGTTCATCTCCTTAGCTGACTGCAGCAATTAAGCAGTGTCTATAAACTCACTGAGTTAGCATATGCAATTAAGCATACCATGACTGTTGATCTAAAGAATGTTGGTAAGAAAGAAACCAAATAACAATTAATCAAGGGAATTTGGGACTCAAGATGTCAGCTATCCACATGTTATCTACATTTTTTTCTATATGCAGGCTTTATCTTGAATCACACATCCAAGTTGATGCCATTATCTCTCCCCCTAACAGGAAGACAAAGCTCTGAGCAACAGGTCTCTCCTCACAGGCACTGCAAGAGGTTTGATTTCATAATGGTTGTTGGAATACTGCAGCCTCAAAGGAATGGCACCCACAGAAGTACATAATCCCATACTACTGTGAAGCAAACAGCTTTGCTTGTAAGCCACAAAGTGAGAAATACATCACACAAAAAAATTGTCAGTGGAAGCTAAACAGCTGTGACATTTTCACTAGAAAAAATAGGATTAATACTCTCAGCTGTGAGATGGAAACAACATTTCTGAATGTGTGATCAATATCAATAATGTGCAATGGAAAAGCAAAACAAAACAAAACTCCTAAGAATCCTTTTCCCTTCATTTTTAATATGAGGCACTCACATAATAACAATGCAAAGCAGGTTTCAGGCAGTAGGAAGATATGAAATTAAGTTCTTACTTTAGAGGCTCAGGAGGGAGTTTAGTTCCCGAAAGATTAATCTGCATCAAAGCAAGTGAGCTGCTGAAAAACTGTTTGAAGGAGGGAGGGACTTCTTTTCCTTTTCTGTAAGTAAACAAATTCATTAAGAAGCAGCATCTAGACAGTCCTTATTCCAAAAAACAGTGACTGTAAGCCATCAGAACTGTAATGATCTTTCACATGTTTAATTCGCTCTACCTTCAAGAGCTCAGTAATCAGTAGCTCTCAATTAGTTTAGAAATATAATGTCATCAAAATGTTGATTCAACAAACAATCCTCAGCACTACACTGCTGCAGAGAACACATCACTATCTAGCTTCTGTTTGGTGAACTACAAAGAATGATTGTTGAAGTCTGGTTAAATAGTAAATGCACTTATATCTTACAACCAGAAAAATTAAATAGGACATTACCCAAACCCTCAAATTGCCTTCTCACCACTAGAAATAGTTACTCAATGCTGGAACACCTTTGCTTAAATTAAATATCTTCTCTGATAAGGACCCAAAAAAATGATATGAGGAAAACTGAGGCTAATATTAGTATTTTGTACAATGCAAGTGTTCTACGAAGTCAGTGTTCAGTCTCAAAGACTTTTAAAGGGATTTCCTTCCAGAAAAGGACAAAAAGAGAAAAATAGGATTTGTAACCTTCATCAAATCATGATAAACACACACTTTGAAAAACAAATTTAAAGAAGGGTTACGTCAATCAGACTTCAAAGCCTGATGTTATGCCTTAGAGACAGAAGATACATACAAACATTCCACTGCATCAGTATCACAAAAAGTGTATTAGACAAGGTAGCTTATTTTATAGCAGAGAGGGAAAGAAACTATTTTGAGTGGAATAAATAGTATACCTACTTCATAGAGTATTAAGACCTCAACAAAGTCTTAGATTCTTCTTAAAAAGAAAGGTGCGACATAAGAGCAGGATATTCTAAACCAAATTATTGCAGGAGCTGAGAGTAAAGACATTTAAGGCATACCTGTGAGAGAAAAGAGTCCTAGAGAGGCTAAGCACAGCTAAATGTTGAAGACAACCACGAAGGAGGGCTCCACACACCTGGTTTAAACAAAGAAAACTGATGTTACTTTATGTGCACCCAGAAAAATAACTAAGGATGTAAGACAGGGAGTTTGCTTGGTATTTGAACCTCCACAAAAAAGATCTTTACCATATCTAGCGCACACTCTGTGTTGGATAAATCCAGGTGAACAAGGGCATTTGGCTGGGCCAAAAAATTGTACAGGCTCTGCAATTAATGGAGGAAAAAAAAGAATTATCCATGTTAGTTTTTATATTATGACACCAATTACTGAAGTGCTACTTCTCATTACATTTCAGTCTTTAAAACTTCACTACAAGAGCTGTGTCTCCTAATCTATACAACCTCTTTTACTGTTGAAGGCTATAATGTTTTTAAAATAACAGAGAGGAAATGGTGCTCAGATTCATTTACCAAACAATGCACAAGTCTTGAGTTGCCTCGTAATTCACTTTCACAGCACATGATAATTAATTTAGTTAGAAATAAACTTGGAATGTCACATAGATTGCTGTTACATTTCAGAAAGGCTAATTGGTTTGTACATTTAAGCTAGCCCCTTAATGCATGAGGGAAGCAACTCATTTGTGCCTGAAGCCCATGGTTATTTCTTGATATCAGCATGAATTAGATGTTTAAGGGAGAATACAGAACAAGTATGAGGTTTTCAATATTGATGGTTTCAGTAGTACATAGGATATGTTGTGTAAATGTTAGTGTATGTAGAAGTTACTATATGCTGGTTTATATTGGAGCTTCTTTGAGTCACAGAGAGCAACACAGAGAGATAAAAGTATGACCTAATTCACACAAACGTGGAATGCTCAACTCTACATGAAATCCAGCCAAACAGAGAGAGCATTCAGCATTTCTAAAATAGATCCACCTTTCTAAAAAATAGGTCACTTAGCCCTCCCTGTACCTGCAGTGCAGGGAAGGTCTCTGCTTTAGAAACACCTGTGCCTTGCTAGGGCTAATTTTAACTACTAAAGAACAGGATTTCCTTATTACTGTTGGAAAAGTGTTCCACAGATTTAAAGATCTCTGTAGTAACCTTGAATTGTATCTCTTTGTCTGACAGAGTAATAAAAGCTCCACCTTTTGTATTTATGTCCCTTAAAACACATTGGATAAGTAGAAATTGGGTTTCCTTAAGCATTGCCTATCAAAGTCGTGCATTTCATTTTCCTGTCAGTTTTTAGGTTATTTGCTGTTATTCTCCCTCAAAGAATAATTCACTGTACCTTTATTTACATTTAGCTGTTTGCTACCTTTCAAATCCTCATCCCACTGAAACTGCCATTCTCTTCTGTCTAAAAAGACGTTCTTGGAACATGCTGGTGAAATTGAAACTAGTAAAAAAACTGAGGAAAAAGTCACAGCCATGTTTGACTCCACTTTAAAAGACAGAATTAGATGATTCCAGTGTTGCATATTTTAAATTATTCAAAACCTGACACTTATGTGCACACAACTTTGATGTGACAGAGAAATACAGATCTAACAATCGAAAAGTGAATACATACAAATTAAGAACTAAGCTGATGTTGTTATGTCAGTGATATGGACAGAGGAATTGAGTGCACCCTCAGTAAGTTTGCAGATAACACCAAGCTGTGTGGCACAGCTGACTTGCTGGAGGGCAGGGATGCCATCCAGAGGGACCTGGACAGGCTGGAGAGGTGGGCCCAGGCCAACCTCATGACGTTTAACAAGGCCAAGTGTAAGGT
>WAAF01007540.1:530652-586238 GCA_013400475.1 Tricholaema leucomelas
AATGTCAGGATGAGGGGGAATGGGTTTAAGCTGGAAGAGGGGAGATTCAGACTGGATGTTAGGAGGAAGTTCTTTACAGTGAGGGTGGTAAGACACTGGAACAGGTTGCCCAGGGAGCTTGTGGATGCTTCCTCCCTGGAGGCGTTTAAAGCCAGGCTGGATGAGGCCTTGAGCAGCCTGCTCTAGTGGGAGGTGTCCCTGCCTATGGCGGGGGGTTGGAGCTGGATGATCCTTGAGGTCCTTTCCAACCTAAACCATTCTATGATTCTATGAAAAGAAAAAAAACCCAAACCTGCATCTCTAGGGCAACTGATAAACTAAACAAAAGAATTTTTAAACTAATTACAGTCTTCAAAGAATCATCAGCTTCAACAGCATGTGTTCAGGAGGTGCACAAATTTATTTATACAAACAAAACCAAGGAAAATCAGAAATGAAGTCTTTCCAAGTCAAAAGAAATATTTTGTTTCCCAACCTGTAGTGGTTTAAAACTCGTTCCAAACTGAGAAACTGGAACTTTCCCAAAAGCTCAGTACAGAATGTAAATAAATTAGAAGATTGGTTGTAAAGTGAATAATAAAGTCTACATCATTCATTGGTCTGCTAATTGGGATAAAAAGTGAGTGCACAAAATTTCTTTTTCTTTCTGTCCTTGGCTTTGGTCTCCTTTCAACTCTCTGCTTCATACTGCTCCCCTTATCTCTATCCTAACCTTCTCACTGGTATAAACTGACTGGGAGGTACTGGGAGAAGGAAGGGAGAGGGAGGTGGGAGTGGGTCCGGTTGCTGGAAAACCCTTCTGGCTTCATCCAGGGGGATCCCTGCGAGGGTCCTTGTGTTACATCTGAATTGTAGATAATTGTAAATACAGTTTTTGTGCACATGCATTGTATTACATGCTCATAACACAATGCAATTTATTATTAAGCAATGTAATTTAGCTTGCTGTAAATATATAGTTTCATTTTCTCCCAAGCTATCTGAGCTGGCCTGGTAATTTTATTTGGGGGGAATTTCAACCCATCACACAACCTTCCAAAGGCCACTGCAACAAGTGGTGCACTTGCAGCTTTCTCATTTGTCATCAGAAGCCAAGGACCGAAAGCACGAACTAAAATCATGTCACATGGGCAATTCAATTCTCTGGCCACACACTGAAGAGCAGAGAACAAAACATTCTCTTCCAAACAAAATGGCTTTGCCTTTCGATTTCTTTGTCAGTGACACGGACAGTGGGATTTAGCACACCCTCACCAAATTTGCTGACGACACCAAGCCATATGGTGTAGTTGACAAGCTGGAGGGGGAGGGATGCCATCCAGAGGGACCTTGACAGGTTGGCAATCTGAGCCTGTGCCAATCTCATGAAGTCCAACAAGGCAAAAAGTGGAAGTTCCTGTATCTAGGTCAAGGCAACTCCAAGCACAAATACAAGCTGACTGATGAGTGGATTTAGAGCAGCCCTGCAGAGGAAGACTTAGGGGTGCTGGTTGATGAGGCACTTCACACAAGCCCTCAATGCATGCTGGCAGCCCAAAAAGCCAACTGTATCCTGGGCTATATCAAAAGATGTGCAGCCAGAAGGTGAAGAGAGGTTCTTCTGCCCCTCCACTCTGCTCTTGTGAGACTTCATTTGGAGTACTGTGTTCAGTCCTGAAGCCCCCAACACAAGGAGGACATAGATCTCTTAGACAGGGTCCAGAGGAAGGCTGGAGCACCTCTACTACAAGCACATGCTGACAGAGTTGAGGTTGTTCAGCCTGGAGAAGAGAAGGCTCCAGGGAGACCTTATAGAGGCCTTTCAGTACATGAAGAGGGACTACAGGAAAGCTGAAGAGGAACTTTTTACAAGGGCAGGTGACAGGACAAAGGGCAATGGTTTTAAACTAGAGCAGGGTAAAGTTAGATTCGACATTAGGAAGAGGTTCTTTACTACAAAGGTGGTGAGACAGTAGAACAGACTGCCCAGAGAGGTTGTAGACACCTCATTTCTGGAAGTCTTTAAGAGCAGGCTGGATGAAGCCTCGAGCAACCTAGTCTACTGGGATGTGTTCCCACCCAGGGCAGTGGGGGCTGGAACGAGACAGTCTTTAAGACCCCTTCCAACTCAAGCCTTTCTATGATTATTTTAGCAATTAATTACAAAACATCCATGCATTAAGTCCCAAACGAGAAGAAATTGCTTACTGAGAGATCATCACCGCGGAGCGCGTTCCCTGAGAGGTCAAGGTAGAGGAGCGTGTTTGCGATCAGCGAGTTGGCACTCAGTGACTGGGAGAGGCTATTCACCCCTGCCGGAAGAGATTGACATGTCAGTACTCAGCTTTCTTGACTCTAGACAGAACAGATCCAGCCCTTGCAAGTGCGCAATTTCATCAAACACAGACAGACACAAACATTTAATGACCGCCTGTTACCAGCCCTGTACTGCAGCAGAGGAACACAGACCACTAGAGAGATGCAAGACATTTCTCTGCCACAACATGCCCAGTTTTGTCTGGACAATGCTCCAGCAGCTGTCTTTAAGTCTGTGGCAGGTGCAATCGCTCAGACAAACCCCTGACAATCACCTGACAAACACCAGCCTTTGCCAGAGACTGATGAACAGCTTGGTGCCTCAGAATCCAGACCATCAGGCTGCCTTTATCACGGGCTTGCCCTCAACTAAATAGAATGATCACAGTTCAGACTCAACTAGGGTATAAATGGAGCCTCGGCAGAGATGCGTTTTGAGTTGATTCCCTTCAGTAAGCAGATCTTGCAGTCACGAAGCCTCCTGTTAGACTGGAATGCCATCTGAGGATACCTCTGCAACTGAGACCTCTCCCTAATTTGGTGAGTGTGCATTGCTTCTGTCCTCTTGTTCTGACACTGGTAGCCTGGGAGAAGAGACCAACCCCCATGTGGCTACAGCCTCCTTTCAGGTCTCCCCTGAGCCTCCTCTTCTCCAGGCTGAACAACCCCAGGAAAGAGACAAACGCTTAAAATCAGCCAGCTAAGTGAAGGCAAACAATGTGAATGAGATTTGTTTTTTCTTAATTAGCCTTTGTCTTTGGCTCAGAATAGCAAGCCCTACCCCTGAGTTGACTAGAATTTTCCATTTAACTAGCATCTTCAAATCAATAAATTTCTGCTTGAACTTCACCTACCTCAAGGTATATTTTAACAGTAATCTGACTTTCATTTGCAGACAATCTTTTAGGCTCTTTTACCTCTCTCAGAAGGCTCAGAGTGTTAATAGCTCTCAAGAACTTTGAGACAAAATGTTTGAAGATAGATCAGCTGGGAAGCTACCATTTGAATTCTGCTTCTCAATGTTAAAAACTTATCTCAAATAGAAAGTGCTTTTTAAATAAGGTCAAAACCAGTGAAGGCTCAACATTTCTGAAATTGAAAAGCTCAAATAAATTAAAACAATAATAACAAATTTTAAAGGCTGGGGGGAAGAAAAACAAAAGAAAAAAAACCCACCCTCAACAACAACAACCAAAAAAGGCCACAAAAGTCCAACCAGTCCATTCATCTTGAAGTCTACTGAATTCAAGATCCAAGGATTCCTTTAGGCTTTCCCCATAGGAAATATTACAAGTTCAAAAATAGAGACCATAGTTAAAATCAATGCAGTAATGGCTTAAATTAAACTGGCTCTTAAGATAAACAGCCTCTTGAGTTGTCTGCAAAGCTGTCTTCATTTTCTTCAGGGCCAGAGGATTATAACAATTTCAATGTTCAGATATCACATATACTATAAGAAACACTGAGGAGTTGCCATAGGGCAATACTAACAGTGACATGTTACTCTCTGGAGAAGAGCTAGGCATTGCAACGCAGTCTGGACTAGGATTCACATGAGGTCGGTATTAGACACACAGGAAAGTGTGTTCAGTTTCTGTTTAAAGATTGACTTTGAAGAGTGTTTAAAAAATTTTGAATTATTTTCATGACCTAAGAGTTGTTTTTTACCAATAAGAGTTTTGTGAATTAGTTCCTTCTTTATGAAGACAGAAGCATAGCCAGTGTTGTCTTGACCCGATGATCATAGAAACATATCATGGCTTGTGTTGGAAGAGACATTGTAGTCCAACACCAGCACAGTGAACAGGGCTATCTTCCACTAACTAGATCAGGTTGCTCAGAGTCCAGTCCAACTTGACCTTGAATGGATGGAGCATCTATCATCTTTCTGGGCAACCCATTCCAATGTTTCATCATCCTCATTGTAAAAAAATCCTCCTTATATCTAGTCTAAATCTCCCCACTTTTAGTTTAAAAAACATTGCCCCTTGTTCTATTTCAATAGGCCCTACTAAAAATATTGACCCCCCTCATCTTACTTGCAGGTTCCCTTTAATTACTGAAAGGCCATAACAAGGTCTGTCACAAATACTTGCTGAAATCACTCAGATCACATAAGGAAAAGTACAGGATGAATGGACATACTGAAACTGCATTAATTTGTCAAATTGCCAAACATCTAATTTCAGGAGTAAGGTTAGACAAGATTCTTAATCAATTAGTTGTCATGAAAAAATGGAATTAGGAGTGGCAGAAAAAAAAAAAATCCAGAATTTAATAAAATCTTTTCAATGAAAACTGTGACTGAAAAAAAATTGAGTGTTTATTACTATTTCCTTAAGCATAACAAGAGCTACAGACACTCATAAGAACAAACAAACACTACAACAAAAAAAAAAAAAACACCAAACCCACCAAAACAATGCAAATTAAAAAAAAAAAAAACCAACAAAAACAACTCAAAAATATTTAAAGACCCACTCCCTCCTTCTCCCCATCCATATTCCTCCAGGACAATCCTTAAAGCTCAACAGAACACAGAATCTGTGCTTCACAAAGCAATAATTAAAACAACAAACGAGCATAGCTCCTGCCTGCTATCCCTTAATGTCCTTCATAGTCCATAAGTCACTCATCATTTCCAGGTCATCAACATCTGCAAAAAAGCTGCAATAATGCCACTGCAATTTTTCTGTTTTCACACTCATGTTCTATACAGGAGACCCTGGGGCTGTTTATAAGTGGTCTCTGCATCTCTCTGTAAAACAGCCATGCAAAAAAAATCCTAAAAGCTTTTCATTGTGTTTCAGCACTGCCTTTTAAAATATACATACATTCCAATCATGGTATCAAACTGGAAATTTGTAAAGTATGAAACAAATAATTCTTTACTTTGATCACACCACGTAACAGTGACTGTCACGACACCTGGGTTCATAAAATAATTATGTGCAAAGCATTCAGAAAATTTTCCTTTTTTGCTTCAGATGTCTTTCTGAAGAAGGCAGGGAATGCATCATTTATGTCAATGCTAAATTCAACCTCAAAGCTTACAGAAGACAGTTCAGTTTTTCAAAGTGCTGAAGGGGACAGAACTCAGTCCACGGTTCAGCAATCCAGGACTTCATAAAAGTAGCTGTGCTGTCGAGAATACACATGTAAATCATTGACAAAATTAATTACTTCATAGTCTGGAAACAAAAGTTATTAAAATGGAAGACTGAAACTTCTAGAACAGGAAAGAAAGCCAACTTATAAAGCATACCTTTAGGCGACAAGGAGGTTTTAGATAAATTTAAATGTTTCAGTCCCTTTGGAAGCTTGGCGAACTGGATGCTCAAAGATGACACACCTGTTGGGGCAGCAAAGAGAAAATAGGTGTTTTCAGATTAGCTGTAGTCTCAGCTTTTCCCAGCAACCACACCATGGGCAAACTGCACTGGTGGATCTACAAGGGGACCTGCACTCACTCACTGTGGGGGTGGGCTCAAAATATCCTTTTTAATGACCATAAAGTTGTTGAAATGACTGATAGAGCCCAGGTGTATATTTTGCTATCCACTGAACAGATAAGGAATTTTGCTGTTAACGGTCAGTGAGCTACCTTAATTAAAAAACTACAAAATACACACATGCTTCTGAGGAGGAGTCAAAAGGGAAGATATTACATATGTTGAACAGTCAGCACTTGGAAAATATGGAAGTTTTATGGTTCAGCCAAAAAACAAAAGCTAGTATTACTGGTTTAGATTAGATCAGATAGTTCTCAGCATACACAAACAAGAGTGTCACCCGCCTTTGCCCCCCAAAACCAAAATCAACCCACCAATAAACCCAACACAAACAAAACCACAAACTAAAACCCAGCAAGAGCATTTCATGTGAAACTTGAAACTAGTTTTATTTTCTTGTAAAAGAAGGGCTTTCAAGGCAAGTGAGTCACACAGGTTGGTTAATGCTGGTTGTCTTCTGAGGTAAACCCTAGGAGCCCGAAACCTTCACCAAGTCGTAATGCCCATTTAATTCCCTTACAGTAGCCTGCATGTTTACCAGTCAGACACAGGTTTGGAAATGCTACAACCACTTACAATGTCAAACAGTAAAAACGTATTAAGATGCCAACAAAGACTGGACTATCACAGTACAAATACAAACAAAAAAGGAAAAAACACTTTTCGTTAAAGTCCTCTCTCTGTGCATCTCAAGTTCCACACTTCATAAATCTAATCCTCCCCATTTAAACAAAAGATTGTAATTTGATTAAGAGGGCACATCCTAAATAACAACAGAATCAATCCATGAAATATTTATTACAGGAATAAATCAACACAGAAACCCCAGGCTTAGCCTGAGGTGTGAAATATAGTCTTCTACAGCAACTTGCTCAGAGAGAAAAGGGCAAAGACAAAGAAGGTAAAGCCTTTTACTTGATTCGAAACACAGCAAATGAAAAAAGCAGATATCCATCTGCACATATGCAGGCATGAAAGAGTCCACTAGTATGTCACATACTTTAATCATGTTTCACCCATCATTGCTAAGGAAAGATCAGCCACCTTGCAGATGTTGTTGCAAGGTCTAGTTTTTTTAATGCTCTCTGTAAAAGCATGTTGTTTATGCTGAGAGGTGCAGTGGCACACAGCCCAAAACAACACACTGCACTTATACTGCCAGAATATTGCACCATGATCCCTTGGCATTTTAAAGCACAATGGTAACTGGATGTCTTCAACTTTCAGCAAGAACAAATCAAGTCATATTATTAGGATTTTCTTTGATAGAATAAAATAGAATCAACCAGGTTGGAAGAGACCTCCAAGATCATCCAGTCCAACCTAGCACCCAGCCTTATCCAGTCAACTAGACCACGGCACTAAGTGCTTCATCCAGTCTTTTCCTGAACACCCCCAGGGATGGTGACTCCACCACCTCCCTGGGCAGCCCATTCCAATGGCAAATCACTCTCTCTGTGAAGAGCTTCCTCCTAACATCCAGCCTATACCTCCCCCAGCACAAATTGAGGCTGTGTCCCCTTGTTCTGTTGCTGATTGCCTGGGAGAAGAGAACAAGCCCCACCTGGCTACAGCCTCCTTTCAGGTAGTTGTAGACAGCAATGAGGTCTGCCCTGAGCCTCCTCTTCTCCAGGCTAAACAACCCCAGCTCCCTCAGTCTCTCCTCATAGGTTTTGTGTGATAGGTCTAGTATTGAAAAGTAAATAAAAACCCACAAATCTTTTTAAGGTTCTCTGAGTAGGAGGCTCAGTCTACCTTAAAATCATATTCTGTGGCCAACTGTTCATATTTGTTAGGCTGGTTTTGTCCCCAGTACTTCCAATAAAGTTTTTCTGCTTTCCAAGTAGAATTAGGCTGGCAAAAGAGGTGAAAAAAGGAGTTAGAAGCAGAATCATTAAGGATATCATAAATGTAATTTTATTGTGAAGGATCTCAAGCAAGAAATTTTACCTGTCCATCTTTGAATTTAGCTAACAATATGCAGACCACTTATCACTCTAACCAAGCTGAATAATTTTAATGTCTTGCCAGCAATGGGGTTAAGGATCCACCCAGATATAGGACCCAGGGATCAGGTACAGAAAAAAAGAAAAGTGCTTCTGGTCACTTGGGCTCTTGAGTACTCTTCAAGACGTTAATTTTTGCTAACCTCCTAACAGAGATAATAGACCTAATGGCAGGAGTTAAATGCATCTAGGCAGACAGTTCCAAATTTGAGTATTTCTAGGCTTCTATATGTTTGGTTTGCATTATTTTTTAACAAAATATGAGATTAAACTGTGATCCTAGTGGAGCCAGAAGTAGAACTGCCATTGCTTTAATATGGCTAGATCTTAAAGCTAAGATTGATAACAAACTTTCCAGGTGTTAGCCTCACAAATATAGACAGCGCTACAAAGCCAAGTCAATCACAAATAAAGGACACTGATCTCAGTGTAAATCACTTCAGATGCTGGAATATTTGCACTTTGCAATTATAGTTCATTTCTCTTTAACTTATCTAATTCTCTACTGAAAAGGTCAAATCTTAATTGCACATGTGGCAGAAGAGACTGAGATAATGAAAAATACCCAACTACTAATTTTTCCAGCTTGCAGTTTCTGCATTTCATTTTCATCTTTTATGTGGTTACTCCAGAATGACTTGAATCTATATCTTAAGTACCTCTGCATTGAAGAGTATCTACCAAATATTTGATCATTTGTTTTGTGTTCCAAATAAAATAAAACTTAAACTCCCCAAACCAACAACAAAAATCTCCCAAACACTGCCATTTTTTAGTATAACACAATCTGTAAACCCTTCTTCAAAAGCAGAACCAATGCACACCATCAGCAAGTTTGCAGATGACACCAAGCTGAGTGGTGCTGTGGATATGCTAGAAAGACCAGACCTCATCCAGATAGACCTGGACAAGCTGGAGAGGTAAGCCCAGCTGAACCTCATGAGGTTCAACAAGACTAAGTTCAAGATCCTGCACCCGGGCCAGAACAATTCTCATTATCAATAAAAGCTGAGGGCTGGGACTTGGGAGTTCTGGTGGATGGGAAGTTGGACATGACCCAACAATGTGCACTTGCAGCCCAAAAGGCAAATCACATCCTAGGCTGCATCAAAAGAAGCAGAAAGAGAGGTGACTCTGCCACTTTACTCTGTGCTGTTGAGACCTCATCTGGAGTACTGCATCCAGCTCTGGTGCCCTCAACACAAGAAGGACATGGATCTGATGGAGCAGGTCCAGCAGAGGGCTGTGAAAATGACCAGGGGGCTGGAACACCTCTTCTGTGAGGATAGGCTATGGAAGCTGGAGTTTTTCAGCCTGAACAAGAGAAGTCTCTAGGGAAATCTAATAGCAGCCATCAGTACCTGAAGGTAGCCTACAAAAAGGCTAGAAAGGGACTGTTTACAAAGGCCTGTAGTGATAGGACGAGGATCAGTGGTTTGAAATCAATGAAGAGTAGATTTAGACTGGATGTTAGGAACAAGTTCTTTACCACGATGGTGGTGGAATACTGTAACAGGTAGCCCAGGGAGGTAGTTGAAGCCATCTCTGAAGATATTCAGCGTCACGCTTGACAAAGACTCTGGGCAACCTGATCTAATGGAGGATGCCCCTGCTCACTGCAGGGGAGTTAGATTAGATGACCTTTGGAGGTCCAGTCCAACCCAAACCATTCAATGTTTCTGTGTAACAGCCTTTTTTCAGTTTACAGCATAATTTTTTGTACAACACAGTCAAGCCTACGGCACATAGCAACAATAATGTTCCTCAGCAAAACACTAGACATGATATGAATTCCTAAGGTTGGGCAAATGGTAATCAGCAGGTAAGAAGTAATTAGAAGAGTTAAAACAATATGAACAATTTTAAAGGAAAAAAATCTACTCTGAATAGGTTAAAAACTAAAATACTTTCACCCTTATTTCTAGTCAAAAAGAGATACAAAAGAGGAAAGGGAAAAAACCCTTCCTGCCTTTTGTCCCTTACTGAACTAGCAAGAAAGGAGACACACTCTGTTAAAAACATTGAGAGTCAGTTTGTTTGTAATCAAAATGAACAAGGTTTTTCCACTGTAATTCATGACAGCCAAGAGACTGGAAAAATTCCCCCTCAACAAACCAAATAAACCAAGAAAAGGTTCACTGTATAAAATTCTTATTTTTATTCTGGTCTAACAGGAGTACAAGATAGTCTGATCCCAGAACACTGTGTGCCTGGAATGCATTAAGTGAAGCAAATGGGAATCTCACATGGCCAGCGTTCAAGGGTCAACTCCAGAATGAAAGAATGTAACCCTATTTTAAAAGTAAATGCTATGGGGTGAAAAAGACAGTAGGCAAGGGAGTGGAATGACTTGATATGCACTGAAATCAGGCCTAGCAGTGCCTAATCTGAGAGAAGCTGAGCTCTTCAGCTTCATTTTCCATCTTGTGGAGTCAACAGCACTTTGCTTGACAAGGATGACAGTTATGACAGTATGACTAAGCATTGCCAAGTAGCAGCAACACAATGGAACAGCACAAAGCCGAAGGGAAGAAAAAGAAGTTTCAATAATGAAAATAAATATGCAATTATGGCCAAAATAAAACCACAAAACCATCAGGAAAATATAATCGAAGCAACAAAGTTGCCTCATGTTTCATCTTTCAGCTGATTACATTGCCTTTAAAAATGCACATCATTTTATTTATTCTCTAGTCCTAAACAGTCACCATGTTCAATCTTCCTTGAAAAGAAACCTCTATGAAAATGTAATGACACCTAATTAAATCCGCAGTTGATTTAAGACTACTTAAATATTTCTTGGCAAGCTAATGGATGTGAATAGATCAAAAAAAAAAGAATAGCAATTCCCAGTCATTTCAAACACCAGATATTTGTAAATAACAGATACAATAGCATTACACAGAGAACAATAAGCTATTATCCAGTGGAGCAGCAGCAATCCCCCTATTACATTTGTAGAAAGAGAAATGCACCAATGTTACAGTACCTCTATCTTCAAGTGGATTGCTAGCAAGGTTGATCGTATGGAGTCCTGAGTTGGGGTTATGGGCTAGGGCACTGGCTAGTTTCTGTGCAAAATCTCTGCAAGAAAAGAGAGGAAGAAAGACCTCTGTTATCTCCTCTATCTACAGCACACTCAGAGGCTTAAAAGCATCAAGTGGTTACTAGCCAGAAGTGGTATATCCTGCTGCACAGAAGTGACTGATTCTTCACAGTTCTAAACAATGCTTTTAGAGCTAAATTGTGATCTTACAAAGTGAGTTGTTTTATTACGTGTTTATTCTATGATCCAGGAGACAGAAGTGCATACAACCAAAGCTCAAGCTGCATCTGATAAAGATCTGATAACATAAACCAGGAGTTACACAGAATAACTGAAAGCACATCTTTCATCTCCTCCAAGCCACACCAACAGGAGATATATCAACTTGTGTATCACTACCTCCTTCATTCAGAAGCAAGTCCTCTCACTTGCAGCAGCTCCCTACCAGCAGTCACTCAAACAGATGGGCTTTGCAGCATATCCAGCAGGAGTATGTTGAGTGTTTCTGGCCTCATAAAACAGCAGGCATAGCTCTCTCAAAAAACAATAGCACATCAATGAAATGGTGGTTGCCTGCTTCTTTTTACAGTAGGAAGCATCAAAGTAGGTAACTGACTGAGCAGAACCCTAGCAATGTGTCTCAAAAGAGGGGATGACATATATCAGTTTTATAATGCTCACAACAGCTAGGACAGGTAGCACAGGTAGCTTTTGAACTAACATCAACCAACCACAGTAGTTAGCTATAGTAACACCATCTATCTCTGTTACAAATCCACTTGAGAGCCAAGGGAATACTGCATCATTTGAAAGTGTTTCACTCTAGCTGGGCTACCAGCACCCACAGCACTGAAGTTCAAAGCTAGCTTAGGGTCTCCTACGCAACCACACTGTCAGAATCTGGAGACATGTTCCTTGCCTTGTCAGAATACTGTTGGCAGTTATCAGCTCCAAGGCAAATCCTAAACCTATCCTTCTACCTACTAAGAAGCTTCCACATATTAAGCAACTAACCCTACTGTGAACACTTGTTAAAACAAGACTACAATTTAGATGTTCTTACTTCACCTGAGTTAGACATTGAGGCAGAAATAAAAAAAGTGCCTTGATCTTTCTTCTCCCTTTGCCTTGAAATACATTATCTTACTTCTTGTAGACCAGTGGTGGTGAAGTACCAGCTACATTGCTAGAGGAGTGACAACTAACAATGCCCTCTTCCCTTGAGACAGATCCTGCCTACTATAAACCTAGTAGATTAGTCCATGTGATTAGAACTGCAGTGCAAGTAGTGTCCTTTTCCAGATACTGGAAGAGAGTGGAGATTGGACAGCAGCAACCTCAATAGCTGTTGGTTCTCTGATGTTGCAATGTGTACCCGAGTACAGAGATAGTCAATGAAAGTTTAGTTTCCCTTTTCAAACCTCATGTCCTTAAACAGGCTCCTGGGGCTAGAACAGGCTCTGAAACTGCAAAATGAATGATGCCCCTAGGAAAAATGAATTCTTCTCTTAAAACACAGACAGCATCTGAATGCAAGCATTCAACACAAAGAAACTCTGGGCTTGAGTCTCTGCCACCTGACAGGCCTCAGGGTATTCTGTATTGCTACCAGCTGCTGCAGCAGAAGACTACATATCTCCTGCAGGTCCTCAGTTACATTTGCCAGTACTCTGTGGATACTCTCCAGTGTTTCAAATGGCACTAGATGCCTCTGCTTAGGCATCTGAACCAAGTTTCTTGTGTCCAACCAAGAAAAAATGAGATTTTGAGTTAAAAAAACAAAAAAACCCCACTCTTTCTTCATGGTGAATTTCCTCCTCTTCCTTTATTCCAAACAGACTCTTATCGTTACAGTATTCTGCCTACACCTCCAGGCTTGTTTACAAACTCTTCTCCACCTCTTGCTACCAATATAGGCAGGATTACCAGAACATTTTTGGACAGCCGAGGTATGCGTGAGCTACTTAGCAAAAGCATAGTAAATCAGCTGCCACCGGAAAGCACTGAATTACCTATGCAAGGCACATGGGACTCCAAGGCTCATTTTAGGAAAAAATAATTCAACTTCCCCACTCCCTGTGCAGCCTCTACCATAAATAGCAGCACCCAGGCTCTGCTCACTGAGCAACATCCCTCACTCTCCTTTGTCCATTCTTTAAGTCCTAAAATTCATAGAGTTTTGATTGCACAGTTCATGAACAGAGCATGCAATGCAAGCCTGACACTCATCATATAAAGCATCAAACTTGCTTTGTGTAAATTTCACAGCCATGCTTGCCTGAACTTACCACATTCAAACTTGGAGGTAAAGCCCAAAAAAGACTCAGTTTAGCTACATGTATGGCAGAGTAAACATATTTTACCAAGACTAACACTACTACACATCTGGAAATCTCAAAACAAAATAGTTCCTTAAGATCTTTCTAGATAGCATGCCTGTAACAGATGAAAGAGAGTACGTGTGTGTGGAAGGAACTAACAGTGTTAGGTCTAAGGATAATCAGAGCCCACCCCAGCAGGGAAAGACAAGATGCAACATCATTGCCCAAGGCCCTCTGGGTACCAGCAGCTGGCACCTCTGATGTTCCCCCTCCTTTTGGAACAGAGATGAAGAGGATGATGTGGGAAGTCAGAAGGGACATTCTGCCTGCCAGCTTCCATAGAGTACGTAAGTGCAACAAATACAGGATTTTCCACCAGCTCTTACAAAAAGGCCTTTGCAGGCTGAAGAATTTGGTTTGCAGTTTCATGGAAATTAATGCTTTGGTCCTAACATATAGTCCCCTTTCTCTGAAACATCTCAGGGGTGTAACTCTCTTCCTCAATGATTCTTCTTTCCTTGAAATATGGATATCATCTACCTAAGCTAACACACTTATCAAAACACTGGTTCTCACTATATGCATTGAAGCCACCCAACATAATCTAGAATTCACCATTTAAAGCTGTTTAAAAAAAAAAGCAAAAAATAGCATCAGCTGGGAGGATGACAAGTGCTTATGGGGCCATGGTCCAAACCCAATCTCACAGACCTGAGTGGCTGAAGATAGAAGGAACAAAATCATCTTAAAACTGACTCTGCTGCAGGAAGAAATATGCTACTGAATCTGCTTGGGTTATTCCTCAAAGCGTTGTTCTTGGTAGCTTTCTTAACCCCGGTTTGGCACTCTGTCAGAGCTCATTAGACTTGACTGGTCTGTAAGCTGTGTGAAGGCAGATTCCCAGTAACAACAGGATTTCCTCCTAGCAAGCAGACATAGTAAACAGCAAAACTGACAAATGTGTCCTTGACAAAACCAGACAGACAATGCTGATCGGAGCAGATACACACCAAGGCAAAATGCCAAATGCCGTGCATGTAGATGGAGACATGAAAACCAAAGACACACGTTGATTATCTGTCAGGTCTTGTTAACACTCAAGCCAGTTAATCCAACTGTGATGAGTTAGGGTAGGTGATGTGCAGAGGTAGTCAGTGTGTTGTTTAGCTTTAATGACTATCATATACCACAAGAAAAACAAGACAAAAATCAGGTGTTTGAATGACAGCTATTAAAGGCAGTGCTCTAACGAGCAGAAACTTTGTGTGCAATTCCAATCTTCCCCCAAGTTTCCTGTGTCATTTTGGTAATTTTCTTTTAAAGGTATTTCAGTGCAAAACCCATTAAAAAAAAAAGATCCATACAGTGGGCAAGGAGGAGATGTAAAGCACACAGAATATTTTCCTTGTGCTTTCCTGTCTGTATTTGTAATTCATTATAATGTTCTCCTTCTCCCACCTTTCCACTGCTTTCTCTATTAACATAAAAATTCATTTGCGCTAGAGTTTATCCTGTGTACATGGTCTTGGATACTACACTGACACTAAAACAAGCTAAAAATACTTCCAACTGAGCTAGTTTGTAATTTGCACTCTACTTTTATTTCCTATGAAGGGAAAAAACCCACAACATGACATAGCCTACTACTGCATTTAAAGCATGTGCAAGGACTAACTTGTATGGTTAACCTCTATGTATCTTTCTTTCAAGACTATGGCAAGGCATTAAACTTAATTACCTACTTTCTTGTTTCTTTAAGAAAAGGTTGCTAATCTAGGAGTCCTGTTACATTTGATCAGACTGCAGTCCACGGTTAAGATAAGAACAGCTCTCTTGGGAACAAAATAATAATTCAAGATGCAATAATAGGCTTTTATAACAAAACCTCAAACACTTTTTAAAATTGTAATAGGGTGTTCACACTTCTATTTGCAATCCTATCAGGAGAGGAACAATGGGAGCTGATTTAGGATTTATACTCTTATCCAATCGATTTTACTCCTCTTAAACCAGCTCTTGAGGCAGAATTTTAAAAACCATTAATTGAAAGGTATTTCTTAGAGGTAAGCAACCTCTGGAAAACCTAATAAAAAGTTTGTGACTACAGGCTCCTCAGAACAAAGTAGACACAAGGTAGCACAAGATGTTTTTAATGCTCATTCTGGCTAACACACATCACACATCCATTTCACTAGAAGTAAGCAGTAACTAATGTGACCAATTGAAAGGAATTACTTACGTTCTAAGCCCAGCATTCTCTAATACCAGTTCTTCCAATCGATTGGACCTACTCACCACTCGCAGTATCTGCTCACAGACATCAGTGGACTGCCACAGAAAAGACAGAGCAGCATTAAAGAACGTAAATATGAAACAGATGGCTATTGAATTATAAGCTGAACATCATAACAGGATCCAGGCCACAGACATCTTCTTGTTGTACATCAGTAACAAGCAAAAATACCAGAAACATCCAAGAGAGACTCAGGTGGCAACAGAGGACTTCTGGAAAAGACTCAGAGAAACAAGAGGCAAACTAAAAGCAATTTGCTTGTGAAACAAGCCACCTAATCATAAGGGGGTAGTTTTTTTTATGGTAGTAAAAGCTCCAAACCCCTCTATTCAGAAAACAAACAAACAAACAAACAAGATCACTTAGTTTTGGAAGAAGTCTTGTTCATCTGCACGCTAAGCCTTCAGAAGAAAGTGGCAACAAGTGCAAAGGAAAGTAAAGCCTTACCAGGAGCAACAGCTAAGCATAAAGATGTTACTAGGTAACCAAAAAGAACCTCCAAAAAACCCAAAACCAAACCAATCAGAAAGAAAAAGCACTCTAGCTACAGGTCCACCATAGACTGCTAAGGACTACTGCTTAAGGGTCAGTGTACTTCTGCATGAATTCTGCCAAACTAAATGGAAGCAAATCCTGTCTCATGATCTCGCTGCTGTTGGATTCTAGAATCTGCATGGACATTTGCAAGTATCATGAGCGAGACACAGTAACAAAAGGGTTTGTTTGCTGTGGTCATGCAAATAGAGAGATAAACCCAAAAGCTATACAGTGAATTCTGTACCTCGTCATCTTTTATTACAATCTTTTATTTAGCTTCTAGATCTGGCCTTTTTTCTTTTTCCTTTTTTTTCCCCTCCCAACAACAGACAGCAGCCAAAGTTCATGTGATGTCCAAAGCTGAATTTCAGTCATGACCATGACATGCTGAAACCATTCTGTTATTTGCCTTTCAAAACAGCAATGTCCCATTCACACCTGGGACATCTGCCTCTCCAATGGTAGTCTGACATTTTCTAGTTTGTTTGGTGTTTTTTTTTTCATTTGGTTCTTTTGGTTGACTGGTTACTTTTGTTTTGGTTTGGTTTTTTTAATCTAAATGAATCTTCCCTAAAAAGAAAAAATAACACCTGCTCTACCAAGCACAAAACTCCTGATACTCCTTTGTATAGTAGAGGCCATGGTTTTTTTCCACCTTCCCAATTCTATCTTTGCCTTCCATATTTTGATAATTCAGAATGTTATCACAGTGCCTCTACAGCACTATGATTGCAAGTGGAAAATTTCATGGACATACTATAAAAACACTATGGATGCTTTCTATCAAACACAATGTCATAGCAGGCCTCGTGAAGCACAAAGCATTTGATGGCCTCCAGATATGTCTGACCTCATACTGACCCTCAGCATTGTTCCTATGGCATAGATTTACTATTCAACAACTTACATTCTCCTGGTGGATACGACTGAAATGAGAATGTGTGAAAGATAAAGTGTTTAGGTTTTGGTTTTTGGTTTTTTTTTGGTGTTTTTTTTTTTTTTTTTTTAAGGAACTGATGAATTTTGAGGACTGACAAAGTTCATTTGTTTAAAAATAAAAAGTTGCAAAGAATGAAGGAAAAAAAAAAGCCTTTCACATACAAATAGATAGAAAATATGGGCAGTTGTTCTCCTAAGCAACCTACATCAGCCAGTCTTCTAACTAAGCAAACTATCCCATTTCATTGAAGCAGAAACTATTTGCATTGTATCTTTAACAATACTTATTTTAACAGCAAACTACAACAGCATTAATAACACTCCCAGTTTCATTCCACACAACTGCAACTAAGGTATCCTAGCAAGAAAGAAAAGTTTTTTGCCTACCCTTCACTCAGAAAGCACAAAAGTCAATTTCTACTAAATTTTAAATGGAAAATGATAGCTTAGAAATTCAATGAGAGTGTTTTCAGATAAATAGAACTGCACAAAGAAGGTGAGACTCAATCTTTGGTTTTAGGAACAAAGTTACCTGAGGCATGCGTGAAAGTACTTTTGCAAATCACTAATCCTACCTGTGACTGTAAACTTTCAAATTTAGAAGAAATAGTGTATTCTTACAGATATAAAAATGCCATCTAATTCCTGATTTTTCTGGCACTTTCTTCAGTAGTCTTATTTGCTTAGATTAGCTCCCATTTAGCTTTTTCAGAAAGAAAAATAACGAGGAATAATATCAAGGTCATATATTACTACATGCTTGTTGCTATACAAGGTTAGTTTCAGACAGCTAGGACCAAAATGAAAAAATCAAGTTCAAATGAAAACTACAAGGAAAAAACAAGCTTTACATGTAAGAAAAAAAAAATAACCAAAGCAACAGAACCCTGATACTTTCATTCTACGTCCAGAAAGCACCTGGGATTGCTGGCTGCTTTAAAGTTAGCTTCCTATTTAGTCGCTTGATACAGTTTAGGGGTCGCTAGCGACACCTAAAGAGGTAGTTTTACAGGCTACTGTTATTATCTAATCAAGTTTTCAAACTTTATTAACTTGAAATTTTGACAAGACTTGCTCTTGACAGTGTTTCTAGGCCACGAATTAACTATCCAACAACAGAAATTTTCTTGATTATGATTAAGGGGTAGGGGGAGGATGGGGGAAGTTCAACAGACTGCCCAGTTACACTTGCCTAAAAGAGGTCCCCTTGGAAAAACAAAGCACAGTCTGGTAGGAGCAGACATAATGTTTCAATTCATTACTTACTAATTTCAGATCCTTGGAGGACAGCTTAGTAAACCATTGATTGTATTCCAGAGCCGCAACTATAGGTATTAAGTCTCTAGAAAAAGAAAAAAACCCACATTTTAACTGTTAGCTTTGGTCACTGGAAGCAGTTTCCTAAGTGTTCTTCCACATCTAATTCCCCCTGCTTTTCCAATGCTAATTTCCTGCTATCCCCATTACAGAAAGGTCTGTGGTCTGAACACTGAACCCCACCAGCAGCTGTGTGTCTTCCTCATATTTTAGTGCAAAGTTCCACCTGGCCAATTGACACCCATTCTAGCATGAATTTTTTTAAATCAGGGCTTTGTCTGGGCTGCCATTCCTACTTCAAGCACTACTTTTTCTTCAGACTGTGATATATTTAAGCTTCTTAATCACCTCTAATTATAATTTAGCATGACGCTAAAAAGCTTCTTGGCAGTCTGATGATTTAATATAATTCCATGACTGAATGCTTCTAGAGAACACCTCCTTGTCTCATCTCTATAGTTAAATCCCCCCAGGAAGCAGAAGACCTGCAAAAGGATAATATGACTTTCAGCACAAACCCTCCTTAATTGTAAATGGGGATTTTGCAAATGAAATTCTAAATTATTCCCATTTTCTTCATGCCAAGCCTCTTAATGTGATCTGCTCTCCCTCTGTTAAGTCACTCCAATAACAGATGTTGATAAATGTCATATCTGTACAGAAGCCCCCAGCAGAATCATTCATCAAGCACTCACACACCATTTAGCACCACAGCACTCAGAGCATTTTGATGTAACATATTAAATACATATATACACTGGGACTTAACAGCTACTTAGGAAACCCTTGGCTTTATAATGAAACAAAGACTTGCAATATACATGAACTTACTAGACCAGCAAAATATTGCCATACAAGCCTCAGGTTTTTTGCAGGGAGAAATGTAGAAGTATTCACTTTTACAAGTCAGTCCCACTTTCCCCATGACATGTACAGGTAGGCACAGATCTGTACTAAACATGCAGCATCCTCCTTCTATCTTCTTTTTCTTTCCTCCATTTTTCCCTTTACAAACATTCAGACACTTCCAGGTGGTTATTAAACACATAGGAAAGCCACGAGACAAGGCAACATCATAAGGACAAGCCTTCAGTAGGCTATATTGGGAACTGCAACTGCTAGATTTGGAAGTACAAGCCCATCACTAAGGTAACAGTAAGAAGGTGCATGATTTTGCAGCAAAAGACCAAAGCCCACCAACTGCAAAGCTTATGCAAACAGACAGTTTTCACACTCCTGCAGAGGAACTAGTGTGTGCTGCCCTTCAAGGACTAAGCTTGTTTTCCAGCCTGTTCACAGCACACATCAAGCCTCATGGTGAATTCATTTCCACTTATCAGCTTCACAAAGTATGCAGACTTATTTCCACTTATTACCACACTGTTTTTGTTCCTACACGCGCATGCTTTATCTCCACATAAAGTGGTAACTGACTAATGCAATGCTTGGGCTGGGTGAGGGGTGTAAAAATCAACCCAGAAGTA
Organism: Tricholaema leucomelas; assembly: GCA_013400475.1. Taxonomy (NCBI): domain Eukaryota; kingdom Metazoa; phylum Chordata; class Aves; order Piciformes; family Lybiidae; genus Tricholaema lacrymosa; species Tricholaema leucomelas. Next base: position 550,403 of record WAAF01007540.1, read on the forward strand.
TTTTCCCCTTAGACTGGGCAGGTAGGAACCTTGCTACGGAGTAAAGAATGTCCACATAGTTTGTTTTTCCTTTGCCTTCCCCTGCAATGATAGGTGAGAAGGTAATGAATCAGTAGCTTTGACATCCCTATTGCTAGTGCTTTCACCTTGGCAGTGGAATGAACATAAAAGTTAATTATCAGGTGTAATTTTGGTTTATCTGCTCAGTGGTAACCAACCAGCCACAGCCGATGGTGAATGCTGCAGGGCAAACACTGGACAGGCTGACAGCGCCACGGTCACACTGGTGGAGCAGAGATGTTCACACTGTGGATCAACACCTCCAAAAGAGGTAGGAGGCACCATCAGTAGATGTATCTCAGCCATCAGCATCAGCACCAGTTCCTCCAAAGGTACAGAAGGACAACAACCAGGGATCACTGGTTGCAAGCATCTACATTACCAGGGAGCTGGTAAGCCATGTTGGAGGGGTGCAAGAGCTCAGTACCTTCTAGGCAGGAGTGGCTGCTTACAGAACCGGCCTGAGGCCACTCCTTTCTTCTCTCGCCTCCCCAATCCTGGGTTGGAAATAGCTGAAGGGCAGGAGGTGCCCAGAGTCAGGGGGAAATCCATCCCACTTTCAAGGAATTGAAGAAACATCACTGCAGCAGAACATGAATGCTTTGGAACAAACTGATCCAGCTGATTTGCAAATTCTTATCTCTAAATAGATCAGTCTTCAGCTGTACTCGAGGCCTGTTTGTTCAAACCCTAGACAAGCAGGGATGCCGGCACACTTCAGTAACACCAACTGCTAAAACACACACACAACTCCTCCTTCCCCATGTGCCTGAAGACAGTGGCACATTTTGCTGCAGCCTTATTGCCTAGAAACTTCACTTTATAGCATTCTACCATCTGATTTTTAAGAAACCACTTTGGTCTTGTTTTATTCAGGTTTTTGGAGGTGTTTCTAATAAATGAAGGTCTTCTGGGCATTTACATCTACTCCTCCTCTTGTTTTGAGCTTGCTTTACCTCATTGCACTTCTTGCTGAGGTTTCCTTTTCAAAATTATACAGAAGTTTATTCACTTTATTATATTCTAAACATGGTGTTAGCAATTATCTGAATTCTTTTACAATATGCTATGAAAGAAAATTAACAACCATTTCCAAAAGTAGGACCTTCTCTCAGCTTTCCCTCATTGAGCTGCTCATATTTATTAGTTTGTTTACCAAACTACCACTCAGGATAAAGTAAGATTTACAAAATGTAAATCTATGCCATCTTAAAACATATTCTGTTCTGCTGGAATGCAGAAAATCTCTCCAAGCTTCACTAATGTCTTCACATTTTCTCAGCATCTCTGCTGCCCAATATATTTAAGATGACAAGAAACCTAAACAGTGCAAGGAATCTGACCAATCATGATTTTCTCAATTTTTCCAGTGTCCAAATAGGCTAAAATCTAAGCTACATAGATGAAAATTATGCTACCAAGATATGTTAGTCCTGTTCACTTCAAGTCTTTTTTTCTGTTGTTAAACGATTCTATGGTTCACAGCACAACATCATCTCAGATAAAACCTCAGAAGTCATGTTCCCATGTGGCAAGCCATGCTATGCACTCTAAATGTCAGACACTCTGGGAACTTACATTCATCTATAATTCATGCCATCTTATGCTGACCTCTAACAGACTTTCACTTGAAAAACCACAGAGTGTTTGGTTTTGCAATGCACAGTCCTTGTATCTAGAGAACTGGAGCGCCCATTCTGCCTCACTTCAGAGCTGCTACTCCACAACGTGAAGCAGATAGTTTTGGCAAGCCCAAATATTAGGTGGACAACATGCACAACAGTCTCTCAAATTCCAAAGCACAACAACCCTTACTGTGCTAAATATATCACATAACACCCACATACATTCTTGAACTGACTGGGATCTCAGATACTAGTTAGTATTTTTAAATAATAACAAAGTTTTGGCTTCCTAAAAAAAGAGTTTTCTTGAAATTCCAATCCTAAACATTTCACTCAGTCCAGACCTCAACAAATAGAGGCCATGGTCTAGATGACTGGATAGGGCTGGGTGATAGGTTGGACTGGATGATCTTGGAGGTCTCTTCCAACCTGGTTGATTCTATGATTCATCGTAAGATGGATTCCATGGCATGTAAATGGCTCCAGAAGTATTTTGGATCTTTGAACTTACATGATCACAAGGCATTTAATAAAGACTTTGATTAACAACACAAATTCATTTCCTTGGTGATTTCAATTTTGCAAGGTGTACCTCAATCAAAACCTTCTCTGAAGCAACAAATTCAAGACTCTTTTTCAGAAGCCAAGCACTTGTTCTAAGTAGCAGAAACATTCCAATGTTTTCCGACATTCCAATTAAATCTACTCTTCCCTAGTAGTCTTCACTCCTATTAAAATTTTCAAACACTTGATTTGTACTGAAGCCAGGTATCTGGAAGTCCCTTTCTCAAGGATGCCCTGAGGCCTTCTCAACACTTCCATCTTGCCATGTGTTTAAATCCTTCTTACATTATTGCCCCATGGTTGCTTGGGCTGAGTAGCATTTCTTCCCTTATCTTCTCCCATTCAGGCTTAACCAACCAACCACTCTTTAGCTACAGCCACCACCCACTAGTTGCAGCCCTGTAGTCTTGTTTGAGTTACCCCTGAACTAGTTGACACAGGTACAAAAGCTTATCAGCTTTTTCATGGGACGCAGTGCAGATGGAGAACTCACCACAGAGGTTAAGCATTAGAGTTGGGGGGGGTTTCACAAGTTTACATACTAGACAGCTTCAAGGGGCAAGGAATGGTCTGGCAAAATACTCTTATTTACCTAACTCGAATTCTTCATTCTTCCACAGAGCTTTTCCAAAGAAACAAATGCTTTCTCCATCTTATTTACACTTTCTTAATTTTGTCATTTTCCCTGTATAATGATGGATTTTAGTTATGACTCTTTCCCATTTCCTCCTACTTAAACACCTTCGGATTCAACTCTGTTAGAATCCAATTTTCTCAGCCAGCTAAATTCAGTAAACCAAATACAACACTTTTAGTTAAGTTTCAGCATCTCATAGTAAAATTTACCCTCAATTAGTTCCTTTCTGGAAGTACACATTTTTGATAGCGCTATTGTAAGTGGAGAAGCTGCTGGCTGAGATTCAGTTGAACAACTTAAACCTTCTACTGACTTGCTGACAAAAATAATTTCCTTTACTGTGTTCACCATGAGAAAAAGATTCTGCATAAGTAAAGAATGCATAATTTCCTTTTTTGCTTTGCCTACCAGATGTAGCTACATGTTTTCTCTGCTGAATTTGAGCTCTTGTGTCCACCATCACAGGAAAAGTATCTATCTGCTAACTTTCTGGAAAGCTTCCAATAGGAAAATATATTTATCTTCCCAGGCTCCTCAATGAAATGTGCCTCTGCTTGGGGCTTTCATGCAAAACCAGCAGTTTTGTGCTGAAAACTAGAAATGCTACAGATGGTTCTTTCAGAGGTCTTCATTCAAGTAACACCTTGCCGTCCCTGGGGCTGTTCAAGGCAAGGTTGGACGTGGCACTTGGTGCCATGGTCTAGCCTTGAGCTCTGTGGTAAAGGGTTGGACTTGATCTGTGAAGTCTCTTCCAACCTTGGTGATACTGTGATATAGGTAGGCCTACTCCACTTTAGCAAGGGCAGGCAAACTCTCTAATGAGGGTGAACAAAGAAAGTTAGCAAAATATTATCATGATTACTGTACATTGCTTACCTGTGGTCAAGGTGGCTGAAGTCTTGCAGATTCAACTCCCTGGTATCTTGTGTCAGGTAAATCGTATCGACATCCTGTTAATAATACAAAAAAAACCCAAACCCCCACATCTTTACAGAGTTGTTGGCTTGGGTTTTGTTTGCTTGGTGTTCCCCCCCCCCCCCCCAAGTATTATGGTTTATTTACCCTTCCACAATTTTTACAGTTAGCTGAAAAGGGCTCCACAAAATACAAGTACTTACCCACTGTACTTCTTCTCTGTAGGGAAACCCAAGCCAATCACAAACACAAGCATACATCTGCGAAAAGCCCCCTGAAAACATAACATAACAGTGAAATAAGCAAAAAAAACCCCCACATCTAAAAGGATACTGTGATTACGTGAAGATCCAGTCTTTCAAAACTCACTTTCCTTTTCTCTCAGAAGACTGTCCATTGTGCTGCTCAGAGAAACTGAGACTATCCTGTCTTTGCCCAGCAGGTTGCAAAGAAGCTTAAGATAGAGCCTTCACCCACCAATCAGAAGTCTGCCCCATAGTAATTACACCTTAAAACTAATTACACCTTTACCAGCTTCTGCCAGAAATAGAAGTTAACTTCCTGACACCACAATGTCAGCTTTTTTTATGTTTTGAGTCTTTAAATTCATTCTCACCACAAGGTCCCAGTTCCGCCACTGTCTGACTGTCCCACAGGGCCTGGAGATTAGCCAATCTTTCTGAAGGCTCCACAGTTACTTTCTTCAGAATCCTCCTAGATGCAAAAGGGCAGTGGGAGAAATAAAAATAATAATATTCAGGACTTTGGAAGCATTTCTAAATTCATAAATCTTTATTTCAAGTGAGAGTTGAAATGAGTTTACAGAAAGTTCACAGATCAAGAGAGGCAATTCTCCCCCTCTACTCCACTCTGTTGAGATTCCACCTGGAATACTGCAGCCAGCTCTGAAGCCCCTAGTACAAGAAAGATATGGACATACTGGAATGTGTCCAGAGAGGAGCCACGAGAATCATCAGGGTGGAGACAGACTAAGAGAAGTGAGGCTGTTCAGTCTGAGGAGAAGACTCTGAGGAGACCTTATTGTGGCCTTCCAGTATCCAAAGGGGGCCTATGAGAAAGCTGGTAAGGGACTTTTTAGGATGTCAGGTAGTGATAGGACTAGAGGGAATGGATCCAAGCTAGAGGAGGATAGATTCAAATTGGACATGAGGAACAATTTGTTTGCCACGAGGGTGGTGAGACAGGTTGTCGATGAAGGTGGTAGAAGCCCCATCCCTGGAGGTTTCTAAGGCCAGGCTGGATGTGGCTCTGAGCAACCTGATCTAGTGTGAGGTGTCCCTGCCCATGGCAAGGGAGCTGGAACTAGATGATCTTTGAGGTCCCTTCCAGCCCTGACAATTCTACGATTCTATAAGTAATTACCAGCTCTAATAAAAATCCTCTGCCTAGAACTCACACACATCATGATGCCACCCAGCAGAAACAACATTGGCGTCTCTTTGCAATGATAACTGTTTTCTATGATAGGATCACTTAAGCTAAGAGACTTTTGACTCTCGACTAGCACAGGGATGTCCAAAATAGGGGATACATGGTGTTGCTGGTGACATTGAAACCACTGCTGTTTACACAGTGCTGTTATGCAGTAGAAGCACCACAGTGCCAAGAGCCACAAACTATGCCGAGCAGCTGCACTCTAGATGCCCAGCTCCAGTATTTGTAGTTTGGTAGTTGCTCCTCCTCCCCTATACAAAAATACAAACCCTTACTACCTTTTAAGAAATGAAACTATCTGTTTTTTTGGAATGACAGGACTGCCTCACAAACTGCAGAATTCCATAAAGGTGGGGGAAATAAAGTATGTTAATGTGAGAAACATCTTTACCTTCTTTTTGCTTGCTCTGGTCTTATATGAGCTGCCTAACTCCAGTATCTTCATTTTGGAAAGCATGAGAGCCAGAAATCTGATTTATTTTCTGAGAACTAAACTCTCCATATTAGAGAGCTCCAGCAACCTTCACAACGAAGTCCAGAGAATGTCTCAATGCTTTCACAGATGCTCAAGCATGCACAGCCTTGTAAGCCCTCTTTATTCTACTCATTTTGCATACATCTTTCACTGTGACAGTGAGCAAGGCCTGGAACAGACTGCCCAAAGAAGCTGTGAAGTCTCCTTCGCTGGAGACATTCAAAACCCATGTGGATGCACTCCTGTGTGACTTAGTCTAGGTGATCCTGCTCTGGCAGAGGGGTTGGACTAGATGATCTTTCAAGGTCCCTTTCAATCCCTAACATTCTGTGATTCTCTAATTCCTTGCATCATTACTAAGGCTTTATGGCAAATCTGCTCACAAATATTCACTTGTATGTGTTCTTATTGAAGAAAGAGCTTGATCTCCATTAAGTTAGTTAATAATACTGCCATAAAGATAAACTGTAAGTAAATCAAGTTCATAAACTTTTTTTACTTCTCTACATAGAGGAAAGATGAACAATAAAGACATGCACATAACATGAAACATGTAAGTACAGCTGCACGATTCACACTTAAAATCTGATACAAAACCTCACTTTAAAAGATCAATGTGTTTTGAAAAACTGCATACTCCACTTTCTCTAACACTGTTGAAGAGAATAGTAGTAGGGCTGCATAATAGAACGATGAAGACAAGGCAAGGACAGAAGGAAGAAATAAAATAAAATAAAGAAAGTTCTAAGAGCCGATGCAGGATAAAATTCAGAGTCAAAGATGCAAGGAAAAAAAACCCCAAAACTAAAAAACCCAACAAACAATAAAACTCTAAACAATCCAAACACTATAAAACCAAAGGCAAGAACAAAAAAAAAGGGCAAAGAACAAAAAAAAACAGGGTAAAAAAAAGCCTGAGGAGATATATGATTCAAGGAGCCAGGTGCACAGTAGAAAGTGTATGACAAAACTGCCCAAGGCTCAGTTTTGAAGAACAAGGCTTCCAATCATGTGCATCATTTCACAAACAGTAAAAAGGACTTTTCCCCTCCTCTCCCAACTCAGACTTTATTTCTAGGGAAAAAAAAAAAACAAACCCAACCCAGTGAATATCACAGATGTTTATGAAGAAAGGAATAAACTACAACAAAAAGCCTGAACCTAGGCTATATCTGAGGTTGGGAGTCAATAAGGTAGAATGGAAACTTAAGACTCAAAATACCTGCATCACCCCTTCAAAACAAAGGCTCTTTTGGCCTTACAGAGCATAGCTGTGCTCTGCAATGTCTCCTGCTTCTGTCATACGCCTCTATAAAACCTTAACACTTGCCTCAAGGTGTTTATTATACCTTCAGTGCATTTCCTATGTCAGGGTAGGGCAACCCACAGAAAGCGGTGACTTGTTACCCATTCCACGCAGTCTCTTGCCACTACACATGCATTCAAAGACACTTACACAGGTGAGAGCCCAGGGAATATCTTTCGGAGGCAGGTCCCAATGTGTGCCAGCACCTCATTCACATCCTCTGAGGATGCCATCTTCATGGAGATGTTACATTTCTCAGTTTCCATAATCAACTGTAAGTAAAAGATCATGAGAGCAGGAACTGGTTATCATATAACTCATGCTCACTTAGAAAGGAGATAATTTTGAATGTCAGCTGAATGCTTTGCGTGCCAGTAAGAATCTGTTATTCTTTAAAGACATGACACAACAAAACTCCAGGTAAAGTTTCCAAAAGGTTTCCTTGAATGTACAAGACCCCCATAGACAAACTTTGTTTTTCCTAACAGTGCCCTGCTTCCCACGGGAATAAAAGTTTCAAAGGATCTTGACCTCAGCTAACACTTTGAAAACCAAAACTTTTCATAGCATTGTCCTCTTTTGAAACACATCCCAGAACACCAGAAGAAGTGAGTGGAGCCTGACAGCAAACTATTGAACAAGCAGGGCCTGCTTCCTCCAGCAAAAAGTAAAAGCTTTTAATAGCTCTGATCCTTTGGAAAAGCTCTCATGCTTTGATCTATGCTGTTTAAGAAAATGCTATGGTAATGTATTGTCTCAGTTCAGATGAAGTATTATCTCAGCTGGCATAACTGTCCTGCTGTCTGAGAGATGCATGCTTCAGCAAGGCAGGAGTGGGTTAAGATAAACCCATTTACAACCCATCTCTGTCATATACTGAGTGTTCAGAATCAAATCAGATTATTGTATGATTGACACATTAGGTCTGCTGCTGCCTTCAGATGCCTCACAGGAAGCAATGTTTCTGTCTTCTTCAGGGTGAATATTTAACACAGGCCAAGTCACAAATTTCTTTTTGATAAGGAGCTGTGCATACAAAGCAAGAAGCTAACATTAGCAACAGAACAAGGGGACACGGTCTCAAGTTGTGCCGGGGGAGGTATAGGTTAGATGTTAGGAGGAAGTTCTTGACAGAGAGAGTGATTTGTCATTGGAATGGACTGCCCAGGGAGGTGGTGGAGTCACCATCCCTGGAGGTGTTCAAGAAAAGACTGGATAAGGCACTTAGTACTATATCCTTCAGGTATCACAGATGTGCCATGCTCTCTGCAGGAACAGCAACAGTACCACATATCACATGAGCAAGGATTTGGGATTCTGCCTGCCTTCAGCCATAAGCCCTACATATTTAAAATGCTACTGAATGTAAACATGTGAAACTTTCAAAAATATTTTAGGAAAATGGTGTGCTAAGTGAGACTGCTGAAAATCCCTTATAAGCCCTGCCTGTGCCTCCAGGAATAACTAACATTAGCTGCATGGCATTTTAGTATCTTAAATAAATTAAGCCACAAAAATATCCATAAAATTTACAGAATGCCTCCTCCTTTAAAGAGCAAACATCTGGAGTTTGTTTCCCCCCAGTCTCCTTTAAGGAAAGCTTCAAAAGGCAGGTTAAAAGGATGGCATGCTAAACACAATGAGACCTTTCCAGCATACAAATAAAGTGTCAGGTGCTCCTGTTTTTAAAAATCTCTGTAAAAGCCAAATGCATGTGAAACACATGAAGACTTTGATACAACTGAACTGCCAAATCTTGTCAACATGTTCATCTTATGAATGAAAAATGTACCAAGAGGCATTCTTCTTTTCACTATGTTCTCTTTGACAGTCACTTTTCTTGGGCACATAACTGGCTGTCAAACACATTTTGTGTTGTGTATAGTAAAGGCAATGAGAACAGTTGGAAGCAAACCACTTCTGCCTGCAATGTAAGCAGCAGCTTTTGGCTTCACCATAACGGTAGACATCAGAGAAGCCTTTCAAGCTCACATGGTGACGATTATACACCAGACATCATTTTTCTTTCATCTCTGAGAAAAATATTCACTTACTAGACAAATGGAAGTTTGTACTATAATGCATTGGGGGTGGGGAAAAAAATATATTTCTTATTGTCAAACTCACCTGCACACCACATTCCTAAATCTGACTCTTGAAATTCTCATCATTAAGACTTCAAAGCATCATGAACATTAGAATGCAAACATACAGTGTGCTCACCAGATGGGGACAGCTGCATGTTAAAACATCACTCCCTTGACTGGAACAGATTCAGCAGTGAGTAAACAAGTGTCATTTATCTAGAATACACTCACCTGTCCTGGTTTACTGGAAGTTATGCCTTGGATTTCCAAATAGCTGAAAGTTAGTTCTAACTGCAGTTAAAAAAAGAAAATGCCACATTAGTGCAAACATAATTTTAAAGAGCAATTACACTTTTCAATGAGGTTGAGAAATCTTGAGCAATGCTTCTGTTAATTTATATCAGTTTCTGTAATTGACACCAAGTATTCATCAACATCTGACTGCACTGTTCACTAAGAGAACACTGGCATTTGGTTTTACAGCTTCCAATGACAGGAATACCACATTAGGTCTTTTACTGGAAGCCACAAACACTTAAGTTTATAAGAAGACTCAAAACAAAGTTTTACCATAAAAAGTATCATTTATTCAATAACCTACTGATGTGCATTCTTGTGACCGACTAATCATTAATTACAATATTTACAGCATCACAGATTACACTTTCATCAGCTATACTGAACACAGATAGGGAAAATTTTACTGCACAGAAACTGAAGAGGCATACACACACCACTTTTTACATACACATGTGGAAATAAAAATGCCATAGATGGATACAGATATAGATACATAAATGCTCAAAACTGCTTCAGCATCTCTGGAAGTATGAGTGGAAATAATACATTCGCTTTGCCTGAGCGGGTTACCTGGACAACAGTCACAAAAGGCAGGGAGCAGTGAACATACTGAACCCAAATGAAAGTTTGGAAGAAGGCAGGAAAGTTCTCTTCTCCAAGGACAAATCCAGGGCTACAGAGAGTGTGCTAAGCTATGAATTCAAAACTATGCAGACAAACATCTTGACAACTGAGATATGCAGAAAGAAACAAACTCCTGGACTGAATTGCAACTAAAGGGTCAAGGCATTCACATGGTCATTTCCTTTTATTTTTCATTAAAACCATTGTAACTGAGCAGTTTGTGTTGCACAAAGTTTCCTGTACTTTATCTTATCCTAGGTTCACAGACAGGGTGCTCCCAGGCTAACTGGCAAACACTATATTGTTCTATTTCTGTATTTGTGGCAATCTTTCTCAGGGTGACCCTGAATGACTCTTGGAGTGTTCAGGGCTCAGTTTCTCTGCTGCAACAGCACATCAGAAAGGCAGGAACGGAGGTACCTGCTTGCAACCATAAGAATCAGCTAAACGTTTCCAGAAGCAGCAAGATCGTAGAGAGAGCTCCTTAAATGTCACAGTCTCACTATCAAATCATTAAACAGTCACAATGTTCCAGCAGGATGAAGTGGCCTAAAAATTTCCAATTAAAATAGTTATCATTTAGAATTCACTGAAATTTTGAGTGGTTTGCTGGAGTAGAAGACCCTTTTCTTTAGCATTTAGTTATGCTATCCACTCATAGCTGAAGAGACTGAAGTAATTATTACTATTTGTTCTTTGTCACCTATTTCCTGAATCCTTTTCTCTTTAGTTGCTCTGATGATTTGACAGCATCAGAAGGTACAAGCACCCCTCAGATACTTCTGTATGAAGTTCACCTTCCACCAAAGCCCTAACCTAACAATCAAACTTTACTCTTAAGGTTTTGAGAAGTCTTCACATGCTTTGTTTCACTTTTCCTGCTGCAGAGACAGCCTCCGTGGCAAATGGTCAGTTTCAGACCACCAGACAGGGGTGCTACCACAGCTGCTTATGAAGTGAGCATGCACATGCAACCAAGGCAGGAGAGGTCAGACCAGCACAAGCATTTTCCCAAAGCCCACACCAGTGCCCTGCATTTATCCAAGGGTAAGACACTCACTTCTCTTCAGGCCCCTTCTGTGTCTTACATCTCAGTGGACACTGACAATCTTTTGTGATGATAGGACATAGCCCTCTGCAGTTCATTATGGCAGAAAGAATTTTTAAAAGAAACCAAATCCAACCACAATCCACAGCAGCTCTTGCTGGCTACTGGAGTAATCTAGACTACAAATATAGAAGTGAAAGGTTCTTCTAATTCCAATGCCAGTCAAATTAAACAAACACAGGAGACTGTTTAACATTTGTTTACTCAAACCACCAAGCCATTTCAGATAAAAATGTGAAATCCTTCCTACTTTGCAAATTACTTACCTACCGGATGGAAAGGTTCTCCTTTTGCTCATGTACTGCCAATGTGCAAACATCTATATGCACACATCATCAAAAATACTTTTCTACTCCTGAGAAAATTTACTCAGATTTAGACTCACTTGAGAATTCAATCTGCAAAAATCCTCCTGACTGGAATTGACAAATACCAGGAAACATGGCAACATCTCTTTAGTTGATCTTTGGTTCATTTTTCTACTTAAAAACATGGTTTACAGTTCTTGCTTTGCAGCAAAAAATACAGAACACATTCCAAATACAATCTACTCCGAGATACTAAATAATTTTTACAAGGTTTTGAAAAGTTTATTCTCATTTATTATCAAATTGGTTACCAAGACAGATAATTTCAGTGATTCTTTTTTTTTTTTCCCATCAAAACTTTATGCAAACTGGCACTACAAACCTGAATTCCACTCCCACTAATACTTCATATGCTTATCTATGCAATATTTACTTATGTTGCAACTATATTTTATATGGAACGGTACTGGCTTTTATAGAACCAGTACTGACTTAAAGCACTCACTTCCCTTCCTACCAATCCATCTAGATTAGTGGAAATTAACAGATTGGACCTGAACATGAAGTTCGTTGGTGCCACTGCAGCATCCTTGCTCTGAGGATAATCATGTGGGTTAACATCACAGTTAATCAACCTTTACTCCTTTTAAATTTGATCCTTCTTTAATAAATACATCTCAACAGTATTGTTTAAGAAAATGTGAAGCTTAGAATGAGATGCAGTAATAACACTCATTCAGAACTGGCCGCCTTTCGGTGTACTCAATTTTACGAGAGGTCCCTGGAGGAAAAATGTGTCTGCTGCATGTTCTCAGCTGTCTTGCTAGTGACATGCCAGCTATACTGAAGTTCTTGGGCTCAAAAAGCTCCAGAGCAGCTTTGAAATCAGAAAATTCAGTAAGTTTCACTCATCCTGTTAGAAAAGGAATGTATTTGCAACCATCCTAATAAATGTTTGCATAGGAAAACATTAATTTTGACATAAACCATGAGCAGATGCAGTTTCTTCTGATCACTTCTCTGCTGTTTGTTATGGCTGAAGTAACAATGCAGTTATGGCAGCATACTTGCTCTAGATTCCCACAAAAAGAGAAACGAGTTTTTTCAGTTAATTAAGTTTTGAAAAGCATCTGTAATGTTAAACCGGAAGTGCAGCTATTTCGTAGCACACTGAGCCTCAGCCTTCAAGAGCTTTCTGATGAATTACAATGGTTCTGATATTATTTAACAAGATCACTATCACTGCACTGGTGTCTGAGCTGTTCATCAACCGGCTTTATGTTTCAGTGCAACCGGTCACAAACCCAGTCTTAAAACCAGGCTGCAAGCTGCAGCAATCCAAAACCCAAGAGGACCAGCCAAAGGTATCTGTGCTGCAGGGACAAGGTCAATCAGCTGAGAGAAATAAATTTCTGCAGAAATTCAAACTTCACCCTTTGAATCAGCCAGTATTTTCAAATGACAGCTAAGGGAGAGTCACATTTACCATAACTGAAAACCTGATCATTCATTCCATTTATTGATCCTGTTGCTCTTATAATACATATGCATTCAAACATCCATATACTTCCAACTCCAGTCCCTCACCCACACAGGTGTAGAACATACGCTGAATTCCCAATCACCGATTCCAAGCTGGACAAGAGGTGTTCTACATCACTTTCATTCATGTGGAAAATATCTTTCTCTGATAAAACTATCACCATGAGTTGCAATGGGAATAGAAAAACTAATTCACTCACACTGGCAATGCAGGTTGGCAAGAAGCTTTCCAAAGTGAACCACAGAATTTGTCAGAAACATTCAAATGTAATAAAACTCAACTTAATTTCTGTCTCCAAATCAAGTACTTTCCTACTTGACACAAGCACTAAAAGGAATGACACCACCAGCTTGTTTGGAGATTAACTGTCCCACAACCAAGGTTATCAGGGTCATCTCACAGTTCTTCAAGTTAGTGTTTCCAATATAATTTTTCACCCATTTGCATTTCTAGAAGTTAAAGTCCTCTGAACCAGTATATATACTCTCATGAATATACTCACAGGAACAGAAGTACCACTTTAATTCAACATACCATTCCTCAATTTCTTCTTTTTAAACAGATGTACAAGTATAAAATATGCTAAGTTTATGCAACTTATATTTATATCTTTAAAAAAAAACCCAAACCCACAGAATATTTAAAGAAACATAGTGGCTTTACCTTGGTGGGAATCCGAGATGTTAAAAGAAATGCCCGACATGATGCCAACACCTATTGAAAGAAAAAGTACAGCATTTGTAAGAAATATCTAATTTATCAGGAATATTATTAAAGATTCTTTTCCAGGAACATCCTGAAACCAGAAGGAAAAAGCCTCCAGCACAGTGACTGTCGATTCCCTTTACTGAAGAAAGCAAAGCTTGTCTCAGATCCAATAGAGTACAGTGGAGACTGATGGAATCTGATCAGCTATAAGCTAGTTAGTACAGTGTCCAATTGAAGAGATGTATTCAATCTATCTCTCAAGGACATCTAAGCACAATCCTAGAGACAATTTAAAAAGAAGCATGGATAAGAAGTCCTACCAGGAACATATGACATAGTTAATATAACAAAAATATACAAGATAGATGTATCACAGCTAGATAAGAGCTCACAAGCAAATATCCTTTGGCCGTATTTGGTGCATTTCTAGTGTAACAATGCAAAGACTTGTCATGGACATCACTCACATTTCTTCTCCAGCTCTAGTGACTCTGGGAAAAAACACACAACAAACCAAATATTTTGGAAGTTGCTGCCAATCAAAACAGAATGATACATAAAAGCACCACTACAATCTCCCATAGCACATCCCACTCACAGGTTTTAGGCTTTGCAAAAGGGATGACTCATCCTGCAAAACTATGCAATTGCTTTCTGATTTACCTGGAAATTAAATGCTGCTGGCTCCATCTTTTGCCAGCAAAAAAAAACCTTAATTTGAACATCTGGATTCAAATCCCACTGCACTTGGAGAGATTTTCACACAGCTGGAACCTCCTGAACCCAGTTTAGCTCAGTAAGTATCCATTTCCAGGTTGAGTAGGTTACCACAAAATTATTTCCTCACTTGGACAGGGAAAACCAGGCTGAGAAGGCAACCCAGTATCCAGCTCTGTTCAAAACTATTCAAATGCTTTGGAGATTGGGTTTTGGCTTCAGCATGCCAGCTGAACCACATCTTGCTAAAAACCAGGAACAAAAATGCTGTTCTAGTGCTGAACATCAGCAGAGTGCTTCAGGGCTGATGTGACCGTAACTAGTGCTCTGGTCATAAGGCAAACAGAGCCAAAACACCATGGAATAGTGCCTACTGTTTCCTGTAAGGCTACCCTCTTCACTGAAGGCCTATTCCACTGGCTGGTGCACCACCACTGCCACTCAATTGGCACATCCGGGTTTTGTCAGTCAGACAGGCCTTGACCTGCACTCATATGGTGGTGAAGTAGTCTCTCCTGCTCTCCCTCCTCCCAGCTCTACCTACCAGAAGTATACCCTCTGCAGCCCAGTATACAAAAAAAACTGTGAAGAATCAACCCAAAATGTTTTACCACTGTGCACTCAGTTTCTGCAGCTTGACAGCAGCTTTCTCTTGCGATAATAAAGTCTTGATGCTTTCTCCCCCCTCACCTACCTCCTGCAGATCTGCTGTAAGGCCTGTATCACTCTCCTAGAACCCTCTAAGGAGGATCACATCCTCAGTCACACTCCTGCAAGCTCACAAGAAAAGCTTTGCTATCCACAAGAAGAGTGCCCTCTTGCTCATCATCTCGCTAATGAATGAGCTATCCAGCTCTGAAGAAGGACAGGTGATCAGGTGCCCTCCCTGCACTCAGCGCCACCAGCAAAATGCCTCTAGAGCAGTACGCAGAGGAGCTGCAACAGCTTCTCCTGATCTGCTTTGGTCACCACATCTCAGGTGCAAAAATGAGAGAAAAAAAAAAAAAAAAGAGTTGTTGAAGAGCCACTTTCCATATTTCTCTTCTAGGTAGTGGTCCAACACTAGAGAGGTCAGTGCTCATGCATGTGCCACTACAGCAGGACAGCTGGTCACAGGAAAATCATGTCGACCCTGTTAGAAAACATTTTTCTGCTTAAACGGGTTCAAGCTACTTTATGAGCATTGACAGGGTCCCATGATTACAGTACACATGAGCTACCTAAATAGCAACCAAGCACACCAGGTAACCAGAAGACTGTATCACTATAAAGAATTTCTGTGTACATTCTCATGGTGGATCATAGAATCACCCAGTCCAGTCCCCCTGCAGGATCACCTAGAGCAGATCACACTGGAACGCATCCAGATGGTTCTTGAATATCGCCAGAGAAGGTGACTCCACAACCTCCCTGGGCAGTTCCAATGCACCAGTGCTCCCAGGGTGATCTTGCTAAAACCAGAAAAGCTGAAGTCCTCACTTACCTTAAGAATGTGCATTTACATACAGAAGAGAGAACTGCTGTAAGATTATACTCCTCACTCAGCAGGCAAAGAAACAACTCTTGAGCAATAAGATGGTATAAAAATGCCTGAGCCCTCTAATCAACTAACACTGAGGTTTCTACATTTTTCAGTTAAGACTGTCACACACAGGAGTTGGATTTTCACAGAAAGCCAGTTGAAGATAAGGTTACTGCAAAATTCATGTCCCATCTTGACAGCTGCAGATCAGATGTATTTCATTGACAACGGCAGAACTGGCCAAGGGGAGATTGGGCATTTCTCACATCATTTAGCTGATACAATCCTTGAGTATGTATGATGACCTTTAATAGGACCTTCTTTAGTCTACTGTTTTCTAAATTTATTTGTTGCTGTTGCTGTTTTGAGGGGTTGTTTGTTTTGTTCCCAGTCCTTTCAAACTTGTATGAGACATCTAGGTTTTAACACCACCATTTTTATTCACGTTTAACAATACAGTATCCACTACTCCAAATCGGCTCGAGGCTTGTTGGATACACTGCGAAACACCAACAGTTTTCAGTGACCTCCTTCTCCTCGATAAGGTTGCAATGCATAAACAAATAATGGCTATTAAGAGACCGGCTCACCCAAGTCTCGGTCAACAGGATTCTGCACGGTTGTTAATACTTGCAAGGGCAACGGAACATACAGCACAGGCTACTTAAGGCATCACTCTACCCCTTTCCTTGGGAAATACGATGCTGGCGCCAGAGGCAGAGGCACCGGAGGTGTTCTCACACTGACAGCCTTTTAAGCACCAAGCTCTTTTCGTGAAAGAAGCCCCAGCTCTCTGCATTCCTGTGACATGAATAACTAGGATGTGCTTAATTGCACAATTGTCTAGGGCTTTCAGAAGGATCCGGGAGAGATGGAGTTTATGAACAGGTAGGTAATGGATTTCCTGAAGTTTTTCATTTCTTCATACAAAGAAAACAAAAAGTAAAAGTAGCCAACGGCAGCAGTCCTCAAGCACGTTATGGAGAAGGAGATACTGCCACCATTGGGCTTATTTCGCACTTGAGGAGCCTTGAGCACAGGAGGATGATCGTGGTGAAAAGCACTAAAACCCAGCGATTCAAAGGAGTAGACAAACTTCTAATTTCAAGAACAACTCCGAAACAAAGCATTCCCTTACAACCCATCAGCAGTGTCAGCTGCCTTGTCTTCTGATAAGAAAACAATCACTCGCTCAGCTCAAAAGTCACAGCCTCATTTCTCCATAACCAGTTTGGTCTCGGCTAGTACTCAATCACTAATAAAGTTAAAGGATCCCATCAAAAGACAAACACATGAAGGGTAAATCCACTCGGGAGTGGATTCATGCTTTCACATACCTGTAAGCCAAAACGTTTGCAAGTGACTGATGTGAAGGCAACAAGCACATCCAGACACATTTTACAGAGGGTACATAACCTGGCTGCTGCTCCATGGAAGGGACAATAAAAGACAATCATATTTAGTTCACAGTAGCTTTGCTCTGTCTTTCTACTTTGCCTTTTGCAAGCACAAAATAGAATTATCAATTCTATGTTAAATGACTCACACACACAAAACAAACAGATACATGACTTGATGACTTCTTAATGCTTTTATAATTCCAAATTCTGTAACGCTCCCTACACTGCTTCCAATGTGCATGGAACAAGTCAAAATTAGGAAATTAATTCACAAAAAATATAGCCTGTCAATTATTTCTCCAGAGACTCATGGCCTATAAGGTCATCTGCTATTTAACAAAATAGCTTTTTCAGTAAAGAAAATGAATTTGAACACAAATCTTCAGCAAGCACATCAACAAAACACAAATATACAGATGCTTTTTGTGACTTAGTGTCAAATCTGAGCCTGATTACTCATTTTAGCACTGTAAGTTAAATTAACAGGGCTGCACTGGATGAACCCAGCCACCATATCTGACAGTCAGTCTCAGGATCATGACAGCAACACAGTTTTGTGCTATTCAGACAGACCACAACAAAATTCCAGCCACCTATCTCTGTTTAAAATAGTTTCAAATTTGGGAGTAAATGGAAGAAGGCTTTTCAAAAATCACTACTGCTCATTTAAAAATCCCCAGAAGCAAGCAGTTGTGGAAAAACAAGGGTGAGCTTTCATGGCTTCATGACTGAATACAAACTAAAATCAAACCACCTCAGCATTTCAAGGGCCCCAGGAAGTCATGATGCTGACTGACACAAATTATACAGATATATATATAAACACACACAAAAAACCATACACACATAGAGAGACAGGTATGTATGAAGCTTAGTACTTTTTTGGATCAACTGTTGTAGCTCTACATCTTAAAATACACTCTGATCCTTTCCTTCCACTACAGTTTCTTTTCTCCCCCTGAACCTGCCATTTTGTTGGCCTCGAAACCGCTTCAGTCTCTTGCATTACAATTTGCTTAAGGAAAGAAGCATTTGTGACAAGTTTTCCCATTTAGATATTCATCATTTTGAGAACTCCTCAAGGGCAGGAGGACAAGTCACTTTTCTTTACACACTTCCCAGTTACACCATCCATATTTTTATCATCATTCATTGCCGTTATTACCCCAAATACTACCCTTAAGTTTTCACATTAGTTGCTTTACTTCCCATTACTACTGATGATTCACTCTCTAGCGTACACACAATAATGTGAGGCAAAGCAGCAGCACTAATGCAGATTTTGCTTTGTTAAAATACAGATGAATCGATACATGTTAGAGCATCCAGCCTTTCCCAGCCCCTACAGGATCGACCATTCATTTCCCAGGTTGCATGCCTGGTATTGTAAACGCTCCATCCTGAAGCGACTGGAGTTCGATTAGATAAAAGGCCTCTTTCAGCACCACGTTAGAGATACTAGAGCTGGTTTCAAGTGAGACATTCTCCCTTCAGAGCACTGAGTCTCCCTACACAAAGAGGCAGGCTGACATCCCAGAGGTCTTTTTGGAGGGCTGATTATCTCAAGCCCAACACAAACACGTACACTGGTTCAGAAGCAGTGGTATTGTTTTGGCTGGCATAGAGTTAATTTTCACAAGAAGCTGAGAGGGGACACAGCCAGGATAGCTGACCTAAACAAGCCAATACCATATGACATCATGTTTGGTATATAAACTGAGGGAGACGGCCAGGGCAGGGTGCAAGGAGGAACTGTGGCTCGGGAACGGACTGAGCATTGGCTTCTGGGTGGTGAGCAATTGCACTGTGCATTACTTGATTTACACATTCTTTTACAGGTGTTACTGTTACTATTCTTCATTCTTTCTTTGCATTATCATGTTACTCTGCTTTTAGTGGAGTGTAGTGGACTAGAGTCCACTAGTTGTCATCTTTTTCTTCTAACTCTCCTCTCCATCCCACTTGTTTACTTGCCAGCCAGGCCTAGAGCACAGCTTTTTGACAACTTGGTATATGGTGGGTTTCTCTGCAGAGTGCTGACACCAGCAAGGCAACCCAGTTCAGCCCCAATCTATGGACTCACAGCACCACCACTTTCACCAACTGCCCTCTTAGATGTCCAGGGTTAAATTTCTCTTATCATTAGGCATCTCTACTTTAGAAGTGTCATCAGTGATAAAACCATTCACAAAATTTACTAACTCCTGTTCTCAATGCCTACCCATTTATTCACCAACAGCAAAGCAAGCTTTTGCAGTTGGAGAGGATCCTTCAGGAAAATGTTAGTGTAATTCAGTTCTTGGCATTCATACACAAATCCAGCATTTCCCCATACTGGACCTTAGCCAAGTCAAACACATTCCTAGGCCTGCCTAAATCACCGGTGCCTGTGTGGTCAGCCAAAGACCTACACAATAAACCCCAGAGCAGATCCTCAGCAGCGAGGGAAGCTGCTATCTGCATTAGTACAATTTTCTCCTGCCCAAGACAGGGACATGCTCTTCAGCACAAGCAATAACCTCAGCCATTCCTGCAAAGAATATTCTGCTGCATGCTACTTTGTGATCTCTCCTTAAGTGTTCCACATCTTCCTCAACAAGGTCCCCTTGCTGAAGCCACAGACAAGTAGCCTGACCACCTGCACTGTCATGCGAGGCATGCTGTGCAGAGTGCAGGTTGTCACCAGTCAATACTGCTGTCACACTGCATTAAAAGCACAAGCCTGATCTGTTATGTATGGGCCACCAATTTCCTTATTTTCTGGATGGCAAATGATGGTATGGGGAACATATTTTTGGCTGAAACTGTTTCTTGTAAAAAGGTAGGGTTGGATACCAGAACCAGCAGTAAATCTGCTGTGTCTAAAGAGAACAGAAGCACCTTTCAATTTCATTTACTGAACAAGAGAGAAGACACCACAAGATGGCACAATGGAGTGTTTCATTCAAGTTTCCTTTTCCATCTGAACTAGAGAAGTCTTTGAACAGAAATACTCATGTAGCTTTTGGAAAGCTATTCCAATATGCAGAGCAGTTTCTACTTCAAGGGCAACAAGAAACACATCTCCCCGGTCGATAGTGAAGGGAAAAGTATCCTCATTTTAAAACTGACAAGAATTGAGGGATGGACACTTCAAGAGATTTGCCGGAAACAAGAAGGCAAAATGAAGTGGCAAAGTCTGAAAAAGAAGCTTGGAGTAAATGGCTCCTAATTCTGGAGTATGAGAGGGAACAACATAGCTTGAAGGTTTATCACAGCAAATTAAACCAAAATTTCCTGCTGAAGCCAAATCTGTTTGTTAGCTTCTCCAACAGCTGTAACAACACCATCACTATTGCCTTCAGGCTGTGTCTCAGCTCTGCAAAATGTTTGTAAAGATGCACGAATAAAATTCTGCTTCTTTAGCACCTGAAAACACAAACAGAAACAAAGAGTTGCTATATATAGCCCTGCCTGCAAATGACCCAGCTACTCCAGTAGAGAGGGTGTTGCAGAAGATGCTGAGACACAGGTTCACCTTTGACCAGATATCACCACTGGCAGCAACAAGAGCCATGGGCATCCCAGCTGCTGGCCCCTGTCACCTGAATCACAGAATGTCAGGGGCTAGAAGAGACCTCAAAAGATCATCTAGTCCAAACACTCTGTCAGAGCAGGATCACATATACCAGATCACACAGGAATGCATCCAGGTGGTTTTTTAATATCTCCAGAGTTATTCTATCATATACTCTCATTTCCACTAACTGCAGAGCTGCTTGCAGAGAGGCAGACATATTGCGTATGTGCACAAGGCTCCCTTCTTCCTACCAGTCATTGAACGGATTTTTTATGGTGTTTTGAGAGATGTACAGCAGAGAGCACTTAAGCTGAGGCAATCCCCTGCAGACTGCAGAACTTCCTTGCTGTTTCTCCCATCATCACAATTCCCAGCAACAAAAAGCCATAGTGTTGTAAAGCACTAAATACCAGAAGACATAACTGCAGTGTTATTTAAGCCTGCTCTGAGACATGAAAATAGAAAACAGAGAGCAGCATCTGACCAATACAAAGCCCTCTCTATGGCACTGGCTCCAGACAAGGTAGAGGAGGGGAGCAAAAAGGGTGCAAGGTTCAACCATGTACATTCAGTTGTAACTCATCAATGAGGCTTTTCCTTCCCTGTCCCTGTGTGACACATAAGTAGGTCACTAGCACATTTGTGTTAACACAGCTTCCTTTCAGATTTTTTCCCACTTCCATCCTCATTTGCACACAGCCATTACACAGACCCACCTGCCTCCATGCAGGTTACAGTGCCACAGCAGGATACCTTCCCTAAATATCAGCCTTTTAAGATGCTCTAGCCCTTGATACTCAGTTAAATAATAGGTTGAAAACAATCCAATGGCTTGCAATTCAGAAGAACCTGTCCTCCAGTATTTCTGCACAACAGTTTTGATGTTCACATATTACTTCTCTCCATAATAAAAAACAGTGTACAGATACCTTTAGAAAGTTCTTCCCACTACTTAGCTATCCCTGGTGTTAATAGTAGGAGACATCTGCACACCTCCCTATACCTCTTCTTACACTGAGCCTCTGTCTGGGTTCATGGAAAGCAGGTAAGGCTGGAAGCATTCTGGTGTGCTGTGCATGATGCTGTTTCTATGCAGAAGCAGCTGGAAATAGATTTTGCTGTTGCAGTGCTTTTATTCTTTTCTTCTTTAATTTCATCACTTGGAAATGCTAGATTAAACATTTTACCATGTCCCTCGGTGACAGGGCTGCTCTCTTTGTAAGTTTGTCACACACAACCATAATGTGGAATTTTAAAGGCCAGGAAATAAAGCAAGAAATTCAGGGGCAGAGGAGCCACAATTTGATCCATAAGGAAAACATTTTATATGAAACTCTCCTGTAACCATTCATATCTGTTTTACCAACAATTAAATGAAGATTCAATTAGTCAGGTGTAGTGCACTTAGCTCCACTTAATATTAAAAGTAAACATGCATCACTAAATGATTCCTCTTAATGCCTACTGCCATAAACCACAGTCACAGTAACACTGACCTTGGACAGCCCCAAGAGCTAACGGTCAGAGAAAGATGTCAGCTCAATGAATCTGAAGAATAAAGTCCTTTCTGTCCTCTTCCATAGCATATACAAATTGAAACAAAACCAAATCAATAGGTTAAGAGTTACGAAAACCTCTAAGCCAAGGCAGCTTTTTCCCAAAGAAACCAGATATAGATGTAGGCAAAATTCTCTTCCCCACAAGGTCCAGAGGGATGATCTCTCAAGATCTGCTCTTCTACACCACTTCAAAAGCTTCACTTTAGCTCCCTAGTGCACTAATTTCCATTTCCTCCTGCTTCCCTAAAGAATCTTTCTTGCACCTCTTACGATCTGTAAAATACAAAGTACCCACAGCAACTAACATGACAGTGACAACTACTCCATCCTTAAGCACCTGAGGAATGCTGCAAATCTTCCATCTTATATTTTAGTATCTTAAGATCATCAATCTTTCAAGAGAAAAATGGTGCTTAAGTGCTGCAACCAATCACTGGGCCATTTAAAATCCTTAAAAGCCACCACTACATTCACAGTCTCCAAACTCAGATTTTTTTTATATCATTTTACAAGAAGGTCTCTTTTACAGCTATTTTATTTCTACTGTATGACATTTCCCCTCTGCCAAAGAAATCTTTAAAAACAGTGCCCATAAGTGGGAAAAACAGAACAAACTACTCCCCAGTCCCTGCACAAGAAGTCAGTGCTGGAACGGAGTTCCCTTTCACTACCCATTGCAACTCCTTTCCCACAGTCCTCCCAGACGTCATTATTTAAGCACTGGAAGCTGAAGATGGCCCACCCTAGTGTCAACCACTCACCTAAAAGCTTATGATGAGGAGGAGTTAGCACTTCCTAGGAAAAACACACAAAGGCTTCTACCAGGCACTTCTACAGCCAGGGCAGCTGAACAACCGAGGTGTGAACCACATCCTCACTCCCTCAACATTCACCTGCATGACGCTAGATGCATTTCTTTCTTACAAAATTCTGCACCAGATTACAAAGTCCAGCTCAAAATCTCTCCCCTTTCTCCCACTCCGTATCTGACAGACAGAAAACCCCAAGGCCAGGCCAGCTTCAAGCATGCGCAGAGCTGATTGCATCTGGCTTTCCCTTAGAGAAATTCAGGAATTGCCACATTCCAAGAAAGCAATTTTGCCTCCAACGTCCTGAAAAATAAATTGCTTGCAGTTTCACCCCTCTCCCAGCATACAAGCTGTCCTGTTTGCCTTAAGTACAAGCTGTATGCACTGAGTAAGTGTGGATGGAGTGTTATTACTCTATGTGCTGATTTCTAGAAGCTGAACAATGTGAATCATCTAATGCTGTTCATTACTAAAGATGAATATGCTCCTGTCCAATACAAAAGCTATCTGAATGCTTTCTGGCTAAGGATTCTTACTACTATTACCTGTGTTTTACCTGTACAGCTCCTTAAACAGTTTATTAATCTGACAAAATGCATGTAATGAAACACAGCTTCACAGACTGCACTGTGTGAAAAGGACCCTCTATGGTCATCTTGTCCAAACCCCCCGCAGTCAGCAGGGACTCCTCCAACTACACCAGGCTGCGCAGGGACACAGCAAGTCTGATCCTGAATGTCTCTCCAATGACAGGGTCTCAACAACAACCCCGGGCAACCTGTTCCAATATTTCACCACTCTCATTGTAAAACACATCCTCCTTATGTCCAACTTAAACCTACCCCATTCCAGTTTAAAGCCATTGCTGCTCACCCTATTGCTACAAGCCTTTCTGAACAGTCCTTCCCCAAGCTTCAGATAGGTCCCTCCTTGATGCAGCCCAGAGATGTGAGTGGCCTTCTGTGTGGCAAGTGCACATTGTTGGCTTATGTCCAGATTCTCACCCACCAGTACCCCCAAGTCCTTTTCTGCAGGGTTGCAGGCTCTGTACTGGTATTGAGTGAGGACTTCCCCAACCTAGGTGCGGGACCTTGAACTTTGCCGTATTGAACCTCATGAAATTCTCTTCAGCTGACCTCTTCAGCCAGTCCACCTCCCAATGGATAGCAACCCAAACTTTGATCTTACTGCAAATTTGCTGAAGGTGCACTCAATCTTGCTGTTGATAGCATTGATGAAAATACTGAACAGTGCTGGTCCCAGTGCAGACCCTTGAGGGACACCACTTAAAACCAGCCTCCATCTGACATCAAGCCATTGACCACTACCCTTCGGATACAGTCATCCAGCCAATTCCTTATGCACTGCACAGGCCACCCATCAAATCCATAGGAAGGATGTTGTGGGTGACTGTGTCAAAGGCTTTACAGAAGTCAAGATAGATGACATCTATTGGGCCTTCCCTTGTCCACTGATGAAGTTCCACCACTGTAGAAAGCCACTAGGTTGGTCAGGCAGGAGTTGCTCTCGGTGAAGCTATGCTGACTGTTTCAAGTCAACCTTCTATCCTCTTTGTGCTTTAGTAAGTATAGCTTCTAGGAGGATCTGTTCCATGATCTTCCCAGGCAGAGAGGTGATGCTGTCAGGTCAGTAATTTCCAGAGTTCTCTTTTTTTCTTATTTTAAAAAGAGGGTGTTTCTTTCTTCTTTCAGTCTCTGGGGACTTCTGACTGCCAGGACTTTTCAAATGTGATGCAGAGTGGCTTTGCAACTACATCAGCAAATTCCTTCAAAACTCTGAGCACCTCTATTTATCTGAGAAGAACATCCATTTCTAACAGTCAAATGGAAATCAAGCTCAAAACCATGCGAATTACAATCCTCTGGATGCAAACCCAACAAATAGTCCTCGTCTTCATCTTCCAAGTTCAACAACTGTTACATTCATTACTCAACACTCAGTGAAGAGTGACAGCTTGTAGACTTACAAAAGATTCCATTGGTTTGTAAACTACCTTTGCCTCTGAAAAACTGGTAAATAATTTGTTTTTTTTTGTCTAAAAAGCTTTCACAAGATTCTGATGCAAAGGTTAAACTGCTTCTCAGAACAAATTTGTGGGTGAATTTTGGTTTTGTAAGCACTGAGCCACATGCTTGATGCTGCTTAATCATCCATCACTCATTTCAGAACACGAGAGTCATAGAGAAGAGAGTTTTTAAAGTTACTTCACTACTGTCAACTTTCAACAACAGATTCAGCTTGTCAGTGGAAGCTACAAAAGTACAGAGTGAACTTGCTCCTTCTGGAATTCATTGTTTTATCTAGCATCATTATTCACAAGCTCTTCAATTTGCAAACTCTCTTGATTTTCGCTGTGGAGGTACAATCTGCTAAAAGAAAACTAAACCTGAGAGCAGCCTTTGCCCTCTTTAGATGGTAGGTTCACAAGCAACTCTTTGTCTGTTCTCCTGCCAGTCAAGCCTTCAATTCCTCTTAGCCAACTCTTTCCATATCTAGAACTGCTGAAACTCTTCTGTTGACCAAGCCAACCCACTCTCCATTTTTTTGCTGCGGTACATGAGTCACAGGGGGCTCAGGGGGCTCATGGAGCAGCAGTGCTGGCCAGGTTGAGCAGCAAGGGCAGCTCGAGGGAGCTGATGTCACAATCCCCCAACTTCAGGAGCTATCAGATCTGCTTCCTGTCAGTCAGGCTGCAATCCCTATTTGTCACTCTTGCACACACCCTAAAAATCACCCTGGGTACACAGAACACAGATTCAAAACCTGTAATTCAGGCATCAATATTATATTTTAAACTAAATTTTAACAGAGGAAAAGCTGTAAAGGGCCACAAAAAGAGAAAAACAAGAACTTGCCTGGCTCAGGAGTAGAGCGTGCACTGTGGCAAGATTAGGTCCCCCATCACCTAAGCCCCATGTGCCACCAGCACTGAACCATCATATGGGCCCAGCACAGACAAAAGTGCAGGCAAATACAAGATCAGCAGCAACACAGCCCAGCTACCAACAGCAGCAAAGGCACAGAAAAATGGTGCTCTAGGTGAGCCATTAGTCTAGTAACTTCCCCATCACACAGGCAGGTCTTTCAGGCTAGACTGAGCTGCAGACTACTGCTTTTCAGGAAGTTGAAGGCTTCCTTTAATCAGTCAGAAGGTTTCTTGACTGCAGAACATAAGCAGTACACAGCACACCCTCTCCAGGCTTCCATTTTCCCAAGCACCACCATACTCTTGCCATCAATACAGCTCCACTAGTGATGAAAACAGAGAGAAAAATGAATATAGGTAAAAGAAGATGTGATGCCTTTAAGTCCAGGATGCCCAGGCTCATTATCTCTACCTATTCAACAGCACAGCTGAAAACCCACTCACTCTCCTGTGACTGGAGACATACTGCTTTAAATGAAGCTGAGAAGCCTGTAGATGAAATTCAACACACCACAGGCGAAAAATTTCATGCTCTATCTTTTCAATGCTTTACCTTTTTGACTCTAACTCAGGGTGCTTACATAGACATTTTGTGTCTTTATTATGCTCTTAAGGTACACAGTTCTTAAAAAAACCCTAAGGCCTTTAGCCTACTACAGAGAGATCCTTAAAGACAACTTTACCCTCAACGTGTTGTCATCACAACTTTGAAGTCAATGTGAGGCAAACCCCATGCTGAAATCATCCTGAACCAGCTCAATGAAGTACTGCTGTTAGTTCCTTTAGTTGGTTGGTTTTGTTTGTTTGGTTTTAAGTTGTGGTTTCTTTGATTCCTAATGTTGAAGAATGGGTTATTAGGGTTTTTTGCTGATATTGTTTTTCTTTTTTACACCAAACCCAAATGTTGGTAACTATGCTTCACAATAATGTACAAGTACATATTATTTAAAAAAAAAAAACAACTACTACAAATCATAGAATCAGACTCACTAAGGCTGAAAAAGATCAAGTCTAACCATGACCACTATGACCACATCATAGTTACCATGACCACTAGCATCACATCTACATGATTCTTGAATGCCTCCAAGGCTGGACTCCATCCAGCTGCTCTGGTTGCCTTTCCTTATCACCTATTAACTTCAAGTGGGACTTCAGCATTTAGTTGTACAAAATCTCACAAGTGAAGGTATAGTTCAGTTAAAGGGCAGTCTAAGTTTAGTTTGTATGAGCTAGGTTTGCAAGTGCTGATGTAGCTGATCAGCTACTAAGCTGATAGTAGTTAAATTTAACTGATTTTGCTTCTGAAGCAACTATCATCTTTAGCCTAATTAAGTTCATGATAGCATTGATTAACATCATCTGTCTTACTCCAAGTCAGCTGGACTCAGACAGTTTTGCTGGTCTTTTCACATAAGTCAGGAAGGACAACAGCATCCAATTGTGCTACATAAATGTCTGACCAATGTGTGTAATCACAGCTTTTCAACACACTTCTTGTTTATCACCTTTTCTTAAATAAAGTTCTAAATAGGTTTTAATTTCCTTTTACAGAGCTCTGACTACATCAGCACAGAAGTTCTGTATAACTAAAATTAGAACCTCTTAAAAAAAAAAAAAATCACTGCAAAGTGTTTTAATTACATGGATAAGCTCCCAGACACAACACAAATGATCACCACCTTGTTAGCAGGTTTGCACCAAATTGCACCCAACAGAGCATCAGTTACATTGTAGATTTGAACACTGCCCACACACAGACACTTGTATTATTGGGCTATTGACTTTGTTATTCAGATGAGAGCATTAATGATGCCAGCCAAGCACAGCCATCAAAATTCAAAACCTCCCACCACTATTGCAACACTGAAACAACCTCCCAGCCTTAGCACATCTTCAGATCCTTCCATGTCTGGGTCCTGTGTGTGGCATGCATTAAAAGCCCAACCCCCTCACAAAGCCGGGATTGGGGGAAGAGGAGAAGCTGTGATAGAGAGAGCTGGAGAAGACACCTGCCTCCTCCCAGGGCTGTGGATCAGTGGACTCGCATGAGTCCTTCCCCCAAGCCACGTGCCCTGCCAGGTAGGATATGACACAGGTGCTGTGTGCTGGGGCATGTCTCGGCAAAGGAACTGATGCTTAGCTGTTTCTGGCCTTTTATCTGGTTTTGGGCATGTTGTCTCGTGACAATCTAACAAAACTAGGTGGTTTTGGTAGAACGGTTGAGCTGCAGAGCAAGCGAGCTCTTTCTCTTGGGTCTTTGCTCCCCCCCCCACCCCGGACTATGCAGCAGCAGCAGTTCAGGAGGACTTTTCCGATAAAAAGGAATGATAAGACTAATTTCCACAATCAGCAAACAGTGTTCTGAGTATATGATATATTCCTACATCCCCAGGAAGTTCATTCCTTTTATTAGTGGGGTAATATTACTGCTTTTGCACCTATCTTTCCCAAATACTATTCTCAAAGTATTTGTAAGCACTCCTTTTGAGAAGATAACCTTCAGCCAAACTACCAAAACTTTATAACCTTTATATCAAGTTACGTGGGAGAAGAGCCAATAAATAAATAATGTATCATTATTTTCTTGCCTTATTCCCCCTTATTTGTAACACTGATCACTCAATTCATCTAAGCTACCATTATTTCTTGCCTTAGAAGCAGCAATAAGAAGAATATTGAGGGGTTCAGTGCAAGTGTTTGTGTGTTTATGTGAATTGATCATTTCTTGTCTTAGAAATAGCAATAAGAGGAATATTGAGGGGTCCAGGGCAGATAGTTCTGTGTGAGTTGATCATTTCTTGCCTTAGAAGCAGCGATAAGAGTAATACTGAGGAGGTGTCCCTGCCTATGGCTGGGAGTTTGAACTAGATGATCTCTGAGGTCCCTTCCAACCTAACCCATTCTATGATTCTATGATTTATTTTCTTGCATACTGGATACCAATGTGTCCTCTTTCCCCTTCAGAAACACTGATGTTTCTCACACACAAATATAATAGAATCAACCAGGTTGGAAGAGGCCTCCAAGATCATCCAGTCCAACCTATCACCCAGCCCCATCCAGTCAACTAGACCATGGCACTAAGTGCCTCATCCAGTCTTTTCTTGGACACCTCCAGGGAAGTGCACCAAGAAACAAAGACAAAGAGAAGAAAGCATTCATGTCCATGTGTTTCTGGTGGAATTTTGACTTTTCAAAATCAGTTGCACTGCAGAGCTCCCATTAATTCTGGAAAGGCCACTACTTCCCCCCCAGTCAAAAACCAGATGAGAAATTAAGAGGTCTTCCATTCTCAGGTATGGATTTCTCCTAAAGTAGTTGTCAAGTGAGACAGAAATAATGGGATGCTCTATTGAAATCTACTCCAGGTTGAATAAAGAAGTTCCATTTTGGTCAAAGTGTTTTAAAAAATCAGATGACAAAAGCAAGTAGGCATAACTCCTCCAAGAAAATATGCCAAATATGAAGGGGTTAGTTTAATATTATTATATCCTTATGCCCACTTTTTGCATGACAAAGACCATCATGCTTCATCAGCACATGGCCTGGAACTGCTCCTCAGTCTAAAGCCTCAACAGTTTCAGAAGTTGAGTGTCTGTTGTGGTGGCTAATGAAAAGTCTGAAGGATTTTGCTTTAAAATATTCAATAGTGGAAGGGCAGTTTCCTACAGCCACATGAAAATTCATCAGAGTTTTCAAAGTACACCATTGACCCACTTGTGGCACAAATCTATTAATCTCAATCCTAGTTTATTAGCTAGGAAAACGCAACCTTCTCCTCAAGGTTCACAGTCTATGATCTGACCCTATTTGTAATGATCGTGTCACTATAAACTCATGCTGAATGAATTACAGCTGTCTGGAAACACTGGTACTCAATACAGCTCTTTCCAAAGGGGTCAAAACCTCTAGACCACAGACTTTCAAAAGCTCTGCAGAGAGACAGCGCTGCAATAACCTAGTGGGGCCTTCACAAAAGGCACAGACTCAGCAACTCTGAAAGAGTGAGGCCATCAAATGGAGATGTGATGTAAGGACAGAGTCTGCAGGGTTAAGCCCCAGCTTTCATAATCTGAATATCACACCTGGGGAGGGGAATATGAAATGGATATTTCCCTGTAATCAAACTGGAAGGAGGTTTTAGTGCAAAGCCAAACAACTACAGAAGTGATGGATATCAAGGTAACACAGCTCTAAAGACTAGCATGCAAATTTTTCCTTTTTCTCTCAATTTCCAGTCTTCACAATGTTTTTGCTTCTAGAAGGCTGCATTACCAGTCCCAAGACTGTAACATCCCATGCAAACCTTCACTGGTAAGGAGTGATTTTTATTTATACCGTCTGAAGTTGCTATTCACAACATGGAGATACTGAAGAACTTGGAAGAAGAAAAAAATAGGCTGAAGGTGAACAATCTCTTTAATTGTGGCTCTGAAGGACTGGTTCTACACAGAAACAAGAAAGATTTTTATTTGTGCACAAGTTGAATGCTTCTGGAAAACCTTGGCTGCTCTACCGCCTGAAAATGATATCTGCTCTGCTCATGCTTGTTAAGACAACATGCTTGAGACGTGATCACTTCCTGACATGCAAATCACGCAAGCCATATTTGACTCTAGCATGAAGTTCACGTATACCTAGGGTAGATGTGGCCACAATCTCCTGATGTCCAGCATCCTCTTCAGAGCCATAGTTTCATCTGGACCACTACAGGGCTGGAAATTCAGGAGAAATGCACCATACCTTCAACATTTCACCTAGTTTTGTGGAGATTTTTTCCCCGAGTGGAATTGAACAACATGACCAGAGAAACCCAAATAGACATGGGTTGCAGAGACAGAGTATAGGTTCACAAAAGGGTTAATCTGTGCCAAGTAGAGTTGTCCTGATTTAAAAGCTGGGAATACCTGACACTTACTAGGGACTGAGCTCTCCCCCAAAGGCAAGTTTACCCCGGGCTAAATTTGTCACCTTTCATATGCCTACATTTCAATCCCAGTGCACTCAATTCTTACTTATCAAATGCACAGCCTGCCCTTTTGTCTGCAGCTGCTTCAGTGCTATTTGCACCAGGTTTCTGCCTGGAGGTTCACCCCTCTGCTCCTGTGCCCATAGCTTGAAAAGCTTATAATTGGCAGATCTGGGACACTAAATAATTCTTACAGAAAAGCCAGGAAGCCTGAAACCAACAAACAAGACAAAAGAACATCTCAGCTAAGGATATGTGTGTGTAACAGAAGAAAAACAGTGACAATATAAAACAGCATAAGAATGTTTCTTTCCAGGTCACTTTTACCATGGACTATCACTCTGAATATTTAAATCTTCTCTGGTAATATTATAAACACAAACCTTTTCAGCAGCAAATATATGGATGGCTGCAGAACCACACAGTCAGTGCTGGTCTATTCCAGATTCCATATTCTATTCTACCCTTGAAACGCAGACACACTGGGATTTACATGCCTAACTTCCTACTGCTTTTGTAATGAAGCATTAATGCAAATACTACTTTCTGTTTCATTGTAACAAATAAATGCAGAGAGACTACAAATACAAAGCAACTACCCATTTTAATGAAGCAACAAAACCACACCAAGCTTTGTGTGTAAATTGCTACTTCCTAGAGAAGAGAGAAATCTTTTGGTATTACAAACAAACAACGGTCTGAAAACTATCAAGGGAAAGGATGAGACTTACTAGCATCCCATAAACACCCACAACACAAAAAGACAGTCAATGCTATCTCACCAATTCATAGGACTGGTACATTTCTGGTATAGCTTCCTAAGTCAATTTTGTTGTCAAAACACAGTCAGAAGATCTATACAACACACAAAAAAAACCAATGATCTGGAGCCAAACAGTCATCTCTGTCTCACTCAGGCTAAGTAAAACAAAGGAGGGACAAAGTCATAGAACAGCTACACACAATTTGAGATGCTAATGGAAACGATTCTGATTCTCTGAAGACATTCAAAACCAGCCTGGACGCATTCCTATATGACCTACTATAGGTGATCCTGCTTTGGCAGGGAGGTTGGACTCTATGATCTTTCATGGTCCCTTCCAACCCTTAACATTCTAGGACTCAATGTGACTCTGTGAAAAGACACAATGATTTTTTTTTCCTGAACACATAGTCATGTAGAAATACTTGAAGATGGTCCACCAGCACGAGACACAGGATCCACCTCCTCTTTCTTCCTTGTTTATGCACACGAATTGCTGTCTTTCGGGATCCAACTACATCCATTAAACTACTGATATGCAGCAGGAAATCTAAATCACTCAACCCAAGATGAAAAACCTCTTAATTAAAAGAATTCATACCCTGTAATAACACATAAAACTGCTTGCAGTGCAAGAAGCACCGTGCCAGCCTTGGCACTCCTGCGTTCTAGGTCACGCTTTACATGAAGCAGGAAAGTAGTGAGGGAAATCAATTAGAAGTGCAAAGGCTCCAGCACGTGCCCAAATACAGTCTTAGGATGCAGCTGTGTACTGCAGCTAATCCAGCATAACTACATGGTTATCCTGGAGTGGCTGAGTCCACTTTCCTCCCCACTCCACCACACTGCTGAGCCCTTGTGATGCCACATAGCTGCTCAGTCGCTCATCCAAGCATAGAGGTAACACATGCACACACAGAGAATCGGTTCTCCAGCACCTGACAAAGGCATGCACAGCCACATCCATGCTGCCGATCCAGATGAGGGAGCAGTACACTCCACCAAAGACATGAGTGGTAAATGGAAACAGAAACATCCCAAAATTGGCACAGCTGGCTCAGTTTGCTGGTGCTCATGTATCACAAGGAGGACCTTACCTCAGAGCTGGACACATTCCACAATTTTAATTGCCACCCTTTTGCTTTTCATCAACAGGACAAACTCCAAAAGAGAGAATAAAACCTCAGCTTAACTTGTCTTTAGAAAGGACCAGACACAAGATGACCACTATTATTGTAGGAAAGAGTAGAAGGAGGGTAATGTAATTAAGCATCTGAACAAGACAGTGATGCTGGATGATTCTGAGTCATTCTCTGATTCAGGCACCTAGGAGAAGCCCTGACACCCTCCACTCTGGTAGTAACCACTTGGCAGTTCACCTCCGCGAACATCCTACCAGCACAGGCATCTCATTTGGAGATGCTTCTGCTGATAAACAAGGCAAAGCAGCTCCATGTTCAAAGGGCAGGAGCATAGGCATGGTGGAGAGTCCCTGACAGAGAAGCACATGCTGGAAGTCAGTAGGACAGACCACTGAGGCACCAAGTAGCACAGTAACAAGCCCACATGCAAGGGTTCACGTTTTTGTTTAAGCACTACACTAGAACAATCAGTGCTGTTTGGGCTGACTGACTTTAAATACGTCGAGCCACCACCTACAACGGTGAGAATGCTACATGAACTTGGACTGAACGCCTCAAACACACCAGACTGAAATCCATCTCTCCTGACACTGTGCTAGCACGCAGCATCCACTTTACAACACTTAACAGCCCCTCATCTGCATTTATCAGGGATCTGTTCAGAGTATCCAGAGCCTGAGCTCTGAATTTCAGTTCCAGAGTTAACTTGCAGGTAGAAGTAAATAGTTGCCCTGTTGGTCCTTGCCCACTCCTGGGATAAAAAAGAGAAAAAAAACACCCAAACAACTCAGACATGTTGCATAACTGCTCACAGGCGCAGTCAAAGAGTTTGAACAGTAATTGGAAGACTAATATCACTGCTTCAGATAGGTGCAAAAACACATAGTGAAAAGCCCATTACCAGGAAGAGAGACAGACATTCAACTCCTCTCACTGTCAGGGCTTCTATGCAGTTGAGAATAATATAGTGCAGGATCCAAAGTAAACGTCCTCCCACCTGTATTGGTGCTAATTCACAGAATTAAAAAGCAAACACAAGAAGACTGAGGCACAGAAAGGAGCTAACTGTAAAATCTGCTCCCAGTTTGGCCAAATTAACCCAGTAGCAAGCTTTGTTCATATGCCCCAACATACAGAAAGCATGTCATTTTGGTCAAGTTGGCTGCAATTCTGCCACTCCTGCTATCCACAGATAGACAAGTGGTTTGCAAAGAGCCCTTTCAGCTTCCATTTAGCTATCACAGCAGCCAAGTACATTCATACTTAAGGCAATTTTCTGGAAAGTGCATGCTAAAATGTTCCCTTTTAAAAAAAATGAAGTGTAAAAAGAAAAATGTGCTTGTCTGTGCTCACACAAGTTTGTTTTGCTTGCAAGTTAAAAAGCAGAGGTCACCTACATGGTAATCTTCACAGCACCATGGAAGAAGACACTGCCTACATCAAGACTAACTCTAATACAAAAAGTATATATTCAGCTGGTGAAAGGGACAAACACAGAACAGCTTAGGATCATTTACTCCAACCTCCCTGTCATGGACAGGGACACCTCTCAACTAAACTCAGCTGCTCAAGGCCTCATCCAACTTGGCCTTGAAAACCCCTACGGAGGAGGCATCCAGCACATCTCTGGGCAGCCAAACTCTCACTATCCTCATACTGAAGTGCTTCTTCCTAGGATCCAGTCTAAGCCTACTCTCCCCTTAGGTTAAGATCACTCCCTCTTGTCCTGTCAATAGACACCCTTAGGAAAAGTCCCTCTCCAGCCTTCCTGAAGGATCCATTCAGGTATTGGAAAGCAATAAACCAATTAAAGGCTCTTGGAGTCCTTTCTCTAGGCTGAACAACCCCAGTTCCCTCAGCCTATTTTCACAGCAGAGGTGTTACAGCCCTTGGATCATCTTTATGGCCCTCTTCTGAACTTGCTCCAACAACTGCATCCTTCTTATGATGGGGATGTCAGAACTGTATGCAGTATTCAAGGTGGGATTTCACAAGTTGCCCTGCTGGCCACACTTCTGCTGGCCCTGCTAACTTCTGGCATATGTTTCTCCATCTGGGACCCTCCATCATGCCTGTGCTGCAGTACAGAACACAATTTGTCTTGAAGGCACTGCTGGCTCACATTTTGCTTCTCAATAAATCAATACACCCAAATCTCTTTCTTCAAAGCTAC
The DNA here is from genome assembly GCA_013400475.1 of Tricholaema leucomelas. Lineage (NCBI taxonomy): Eukaryota > Metazoa > Chordata > Aves > Piciformes > Lybiidae > Tricholaema lacrymosa > Tricholaema leucomelas. The sequence goes on from WAAF01007540.1 coordinate 585,681, forward strand.
TCTCAACCCACACTGCACCAAGGCTGTATTTGTTGCCTGAGGTTGGCCCCACCGAGATGCAGGACCTCACACTTTGACTTGTGGAACCTCATGCAGTTTGCACTGGCCCACTTCTCAAGCCTGCCAAGATCCTTCTGGACGGCATTCCTTCTCTCAAGTAAGTCCACCGCTCCACGCGGCTTAGTGTCATCAGTAAACTTGCTGAGGGTGCGCTCAGTGCCACTGTCCATGTTGCTGACGAGAAGACATAAGACTTGACACAAACCTGTAAGACCTGAGAGTCTTCTTCTAAAGTAATCAGCAGTTAACTAGAGGAAAATGGATGTTTTACAGTTTGGTGTTTTTTTTTCCTGCTAGAGAGCCATGCATGCAGGTATACAGTCCAGGGAGAAAACACACATTAAACATTACATAGACATTTCACCACAGGACTTCTTTGGTACTACAGGAGCAGAAAACATCAGTTTTCCTCAGAATATTCTTCACAAAACTGTAAATAGCAATCAGTTTGTCATGTACACTTAGCAACTTCTTGCAGATTACTAAAATAAACTTGTA